>APFE030586984.1:202307-218861 GCA_000404065.3 Pinus taeda
TGAAGATTTGCAGGTGAAGCAAGTACAATCAACTCCACTCATGATTGACAACACCTCTGCAATAAAGTTGGCCAAGAATCCAAAGTTTCATGATCGTACAAAGCATATCAATACTAAATATCATTTGATCCGACATCATGTTGAGGCCAAAACAATCCATCTCCGCCATTGTTCCACAAATGAGCAAGTTGCAGACATCTTCACCAAAGCGCTTGGAAGAGGAAAGCTTGAAAGATTCAGAACGATGCTTGGACTCACCAACATCCCTTCAGATTAAGGGGGGGAATGTTGACACCTAATCCGAAACGGATGGGTGAACTGGACAGTCATCCAGAAGATGAATTGATCCGTCATGTTTGAGTATATAAATGTATGTTAGCTAATGAATAAGATATCAGTTTCTCTCGCTCATTCTGGAGTTACCCTGGCCTGACAGTAAGCTTGATGGTACCTAGAGAGGCTGAAAGCCTTAGTCCATCTTAGTCCCACCTGGATAGATTGCCCTAGTCAAGAATCTAGTCCATGGCATTGCGATGCTTAAAATTCTTCATGGTTCATGTGTTTTGAAATATTCCTTGTACTTGCACTGATGAATACCTCCCTAGTTAAGAGGGAATGTTGAAATTTGTAACTAGGTTCAATCTTCATTAATGTATTTGAGATGTACTTATCAAAAGAATGAAGGAAATATTTTTATTATTATTTCTATGACTTATTAAAGCATGGGTTTCATGCTTGGGTCATCATGTTCTAGGTCAAAGTCCCCATTGAGGACTTTTAGGATTTATTTTGAGTCATTAGAGTCATTTTACATTAAAAGAGACCCTTCTTGGGCTTTCGAATCGTGTAAAAAGAATTATCTTTGAGTCAAAAATGAATTTAGTCTCCTCCACACCAAGTCGACCTGAAGACAAGTAATTTGACCTCCTAGAAGGCTATAAATATAAGGAAGTTCGAATTCATTTGGACCATCTCATTCTCTCTCACATAGTTCGATTTCTGAAGCTGGAAGCTAGAAAAGTGCGAAGTTGAGAAAGGGACAGAGGAAGGACTGAAAAGGAGTGTGAGTTTCTGGAAGGAGATAGTAAACATCAAGATCAAAATTTTGGGACAACTCTCACCCTGTTCTGAGGTGTATCAAGGCAGATCAAAGTTCTCTAAGTTTGGTCGAAGTTTAAGCTGCTGCTATTGCTGGGTCGAAGAGCTACTAGGTCAAAGTTGTTGTTGATGCTGCTAGGTCGAAGTTGCTTATGAAGGGTTGTCATCTACAAGAAGAACTGAGGGCTGACTTGGTGTGGAGGGAGTCTTCGTCTAGGTCTAGAGTCTTGGATTATCTCGAGAATTTGAAGAAAGAATCGTTGACTGGGTTTTCCCCTAGATAGGGGTTTTGCCCTAGTTGTACATCTATTGTCCTTTTGTTATTGTTTTGGTAATTGCTTGATGAACTAAAAGATAAAAGAAGAACATAAAGATAAAAGAATCACAAGTAATTATCTATATAAGAAAATCTTTCTGCCTTTTTGATTTTCTGACACAGTAGCCAACCTATCTTTAATTATCATTGTCCTTTCAATGTGATTCTTGAATCATATAATTATATGCTTGACAAAGAAATTGATAGTGTGGTTTAGAATTTAGAAGTTCCTAGAAAGAACTTAGCAAAATTTTGCCCTAAACCCTGTGATTTGCTTCTCAAGGAGATGCTTGAGAAGGTTTCCCCTTATAAGTGTTAGATGGGGAAAAGAAAGTTGAGTCAAAACTCTTGCCAAATGATTAGGGCTTGGGCCTTGTTATGACTCTATCATTGTTTTCTTGTAAATGAGTTTCTGATTAGCTTTATCAATGTGTTGCTGTAAACAAGTTTTAGCAATAGCCTGATGCTTAGAAAATTATATAGCTAAAGACTTAGGAAATTTCAAGAAAACTTTTGTAAGTTTTTCCATATCGCACAAATAAAATTTTCATCCACTATAGTACATATCGCACAAATAAAATTAATGATGTGATATAGTGTGTATTGCATGGGAAAAATATTTCATGTGATACAATATTTATCACCAACAATAGAATATTTCATGACCTAGTCAAAATATGATAAAACTTGAGGAAAATTCATGTATCACAAACAAGATAATATTTTCATGTAGTGCAATATATCACACCAAGATACTTTCCTAGTATGATACACCACACAAAAAGGAAAAATGGTAGTGTAATACACTGCATGAGAAGATAATCTCAAAATGTGACAAAGTGGGGGGCAGAAGAAAAAGAAGACGAAGGACTTAGGAATTTTGGGGAAAACTTAGGGTTATACTATATCGCATGAAAAGATTTTCTTGTGATGGAATACATCAAACAAAGAGAAAATAATGAAATGTGATAAAATAAGATGAATGATATCACAAGGAAATATTTTTGTTGAATGTGATACACCACAAAAAAGATAATCTTGAGATGCAATAAAGGGAGGAAAAACTAGCCCTCAGGGGTAGCTCACTTAGTAAAGCATGTAAATGTGTTATGTAAAATATTATGAGGCCCTTGGTTCAATCCCCCAATTAACCTATTTCAATGTTAGTAATAGGCATGGTGCATCTAGTGGTTACGATGGTAGCGAACGAAATCAACCCCATGTCACATGAGTATGAGATTGTGACAGTTGTCAATTTCATTAGTCAAAAAAAAGGAAGGAGGAGAAACTCTCCTTGTCACAACAAAATGATTTTCATCACAACATAATATTACAAGAAAAGATTTTTGGAAGATGTGATATGTTGCATCGAGAAATTTTTCTATATGACATTGTAAAAAAGAAAGATTTCAAGATGTAATAAGCAAAGGAATCCTTCACAAGAAGGAAAAGAAGTCTTAGAGACTTGAGAGAATTTTTAGATAAGATTAAGGAAGAAAATAAAGAAGAGGCTTGTCTTGCAAGGATGAAAGGTGAGCAATATGCCACATGAAAGAAAAGATGGGGGTGTGATAAAAGAAGGAAGAAATATTCTCTTTATCACAAGAAAAGAAAAAAAGGGAGATGCATACACTACAAGATGAAAAGTTATGGGGTGCAAAAAGCAGCAAAAGAAATATCTTCAAAGTGCAATAAGGTGTTTCACAAGGGCAAAAATAAAAAGGTGTGATACTCTTAGTGTACCATATGGCACAAAATCATCCTAAGATGAGTGACTTAGCAATAAGGTTGTACATAATGTTTTCATGGACCGTACAACTGAAGTTCATGATAATGGTAACATGGTGTGTACAAATGATAATGCGGCATCCACAGATGTTAAAATGTCCTTGTATGGATGATGATGTGACAAAACCCTCAAAGTGATTTCACTTGGGGAAAAGATGGTTTATTGGCGAGTAAAATAAACTGACACGTCAGCGAATGAAATAAACTTAACCCATCAATGAGTGCAATAAAATCATTTAGTAAAGGAAATGGACTCACCTCTCAACACCCATTATAAACCCATTTTTAGCACTCGATATAAACTTGTGCTTCGCCACATTAACTAAATTGGCCATCAACACTTTGAGAAAAGTGCTCTCAATGCCAAAGTTGAAGAGTCTTTCGATAGAGATGGTGAACTAGACCAAGTTCCACGTGTCTTGATGATGCGAAAACGAGAGAATTCATATAGGATTCAAGAGGCCATAACTTCTTGCTACAAGATAAAAATTGGGCAAGAGTATAGTCCTTAGAAAGGTCTCAATGAACGCAAGTGACCTATGAAATCAAAATGAATATTTGAGTTATGATTGAGAAAGGAAAAAAGAAGTACCCTATGCACTCAATTAGCCACAATGGGGACTAGGTTATGGTTTAGAAAAGCGGATTTGAGGGAAATTTGTGAAAATTTCATGCTCTCGCTAGCCTAGCAATTATGGCATTGGTGGATGTTACAAACACCCTAGCTCTTGTGGGAAATATTCACATGTGTAAGGGTTACTTGTAACACGGAACATGTTTCCACCTAGAACCCTTCCCTACTAGGGCTCACATTTGGAGGCACGTGCAAAACTATCATTATTTCATACATATTTTGATGAAGTCATCCTTCTCCATGATGAATTGGTTGACTTACTGTCACTTGGCACGTGGCTCATGGTATTCTTGACTTACTCTTCCCACCACCTTACATCTCCTTGTAATTTACTGGTCCCCACATGCCAGCTTGAGAAATATTTTGCATGCATGTTGAGGCATTTTGTTGGATTAAAGGGGTTCATCCCTTCTTTTCATGGAGATGGTTGAGTATTGTTGATACTCCAGATGTTGAAGCCTTGTTCATGGATTCATTTACTGGATTTGGAAAGATGTACCTCTCAGAGACCTCACACATGCCATCTTTGAAGGTGTTTACTAGGTGCATGCTTGATGATGGAGGAGGACATCACCTTTGGAGATCATTCTACATAGCTTTTCATCCTTATTAAGGGGGCATCTCACTCGAGGGGGAGGTTACAAGGTTCAAACCATTAGTTTAGAAGGGCATACACCCTTTTGGAACCTTTTTGCATTACATTTCATACTCCAAAAGAATTGCCTTTCCCTCATAGAGTTGTTCTCTATTTATACCCTTCCTTGGCCTGCAATCCCTGCGTAGGCCGACTCTATTTACATTACGTTTTATTATTTTTGGGCGGACTACCCTTTTACTCAATCTATTATATTTTGCACTCCGCATATTTCAGAGTTTTTACAATGTTTAAATCCTACTTCTTGGGCTTTCTACCCCAAAACCCTTACGCGAGACCTCCGCTACCCAACAGTCCATCAATGACCCTAACTTCAACAGTTACAGTTCCCCCTAGTTCTATCTGTAGGTTACTTAAAATTCCACAAGGTGTATAAGTGTGGCTATCAAAATATTTTAACATCATAGGTGGTCGTGACAAAGGCGGTGAGCCAAGTGTTTTCTAGCAATTCATTGACATGATACAAGTAGATACACCTTCATCAACAATGATCGATGAATGAGGTGATTCAAAGCATTTACTTGGATCAATAATGCTAACTGGGCTAGTAATTGTGGCGCATAACTTGCATGGTTAAAAACTACGAGATTGGAATCCCTTGGATCAATTCCACCAATTGTTGATAATAAAGCATGCTTTTGGGAGGGACAATTTTGAAGCACCTCAAGCATCGACATAGCAGAAGGTGACTAAGCCAAATCTTCTACTATGTTATAATTTTGTGTTGCTCAAGCTAGAGGGTTGAATGTAGATTTATGAACAACTCCCTTAGGGGGTTTTATTGTTAACTTTGGTGCAATGGGTGGTGGAATGGAGTCAGACAAAGTCGAAGTTGAAGGATTGGGTTGATATATAGCCTGGTTATTCAATGACGACGGTAGATTACCGTAATATTTACTTCGTGTAGTCACCAAAACATCAGTATTAGGTTTAGTGGTGGATAGCAAAAGAAATTGTGAAGTGGAAGGATGATCTATAGTAACCAAATGAGTCTCTGGGTTTCGAAAAGGGTCTGTCAAAACAACGGATGTACTAAATGTCTTAAGAAGTTTTGAGACTTCAAAGCGGTGAGGACAGCCTTGCGTAAAGTGCTCCTCATTACAAATTAAACATGGGTAATGAGATTTCCTAGCTGGAGAAGAGGAATCAGATGATTTCTCTTGAGGGGGAGAATTTTTTTTCTTTTTGGTTTTCCCCTTCTTCTTGCTTCCAAGTTGCTTTACATTTTCACCTTTGTCAGATGACACATCATTTATTTCAGAATCAAGTGTATTATCAGGCGTATTAGAGGTTTGATTTGAAATAGCAAGTGTTTGACTAGATGGTCTACTTGTTGTTTGAGAGCTTGAAGAATCTATCACACTATCACTGGCATGAGAGTCCTTACTAGATGGAGGTGGTGGAATAGTAAAAGCTGGTCTAGGTGTATTTGGAATATTATCATAGAGAATGCTAGACTAGGTGTAAATCAAGTCTAAGTATTGGGCACGAGAAATTACTTGCTCTTCAGTAACAACTCCTCCTTTAGCTACATCCTTGGTGATCGATGGTAACAAGGATTTAATAAACCACTCAACTAAAAGTTGATCAGGAACAAAAGTTTTGACCATTTGATAACAATAACGCCACTCATGAATATGATTAGAAATGTGAGTAGCAGTGGTCTGTTTGAAGTTGGTCAGCAATTTCGTTCCAGTTTCATATCTGATGGGTAACCAGAAATGGGTCAAAAATGTAGTGGCTAAGGCTGTGAAGTTGTAAAATGATTCTCGTGGTAATTCAATATACCACTTTGCAGACGAACCAGTGAGCGTTCGCTAGAAAAGACGTAGTCTTACTAAATCACCATTTAGGGAGTTGGATGAACACCATAAATCAAAAGTCATAACGTGATTAAACAGATCTTCTCCAAGGTTTCCATTGAACTTAGGAATCTCAAAAGGCAATTTTTGTGGAATCACTGGTCACCAAGCTGAATAAAGAATGGGATCATTGGTAAGCCGATTTAAATTGGTAATTCAAGTGTTACAACAATAGGCAACTGTCGGTTTAGGTTGGGTTGAGTGTAACTAGGGTAAGATGGAATTGCCTAGGCAATAGGCCTTTGCATACCAAGTTAAGGAATTTGCTGCTGGTAACCTTGATAGGGGTAGGTTTTTTTAGCATATCCAGTATAAGGTTGTTGTTGGGAACCAGGATAAATTTGTTGTTGACCAAAATCAACATAGGATGTTGACTAGAACATGGGTAAAATTGTTGTTGACCAAACCTAGCATAGGCTTATTGACCAAGTCCAAGATAAGTTTGGTACTGTTGGAACTACCGTTGTTGGTATTGTGGCTGCCATGGTTGTTGATACAATGATTGTTTCCCACCAGTATAAGTTTGACCAAGTTGTGGATAAATTGGACCAGTATAATTCTGTGTCATATTAGTTAATGGTAAACTAGCCTGAGGTTGTTGGATTTTTGTTGGGCATGGAATCCACCCCCGCAACATGTTTTGGGGCTTAAAGCCCAAGTTTTGACTAATATTATTGTAAAGCTTTGAGAATTGTAGGCGCGGAATGTATGATAGGGTCATAGGGTTGTCTGCCCTAAGTTTTGAATGTAATGTCGGCCTACCCATGGTCCGCGTACCATGGGATTGTATAAATAGAGAGAAGCTCTAAGTGTAAAAGAAAATGAAGTCAAGAAGAGACAAAAAAGAAGAGAGAAGCATAGAGCAAGTGTCTAAGTGTGTCTTGGGTTGTAGTAGTAGGAAGAGGCTTTGCAACTAAGTGCACAAAGGCCTAGTAGAGTTTGCAGTTGAGTGCGTAGACCCCTACAGCTAAGTGTCAGGGTAGAATAGAGTCTGTAACTGAAGAGAAAAAATAATAAAGAGAAGTTTATATGAATTTCGTGTATTTGTCTTGGGTATTATCTGTTGGATATGCATTGCAATTATATTGTTTATTTACTACGCACACTTGTATGAATTATGAATATTGTTCAGTATAACGGAAATAATACAAACAAGATAAGTTAATCAAATCAGATAGGATTACTATTAAGGACTTGGGTAATAATACTGTTTGACCACTGTTCAGCCCCCGAGTAGGGCTGTACAAAGGCAACATCTTAGACTGTGAGATGCGGGTGAGTGCACATAGCGACGTGTGTGCAGGGTCGAACCGTGGACCACTTGAAAACATCAAATGTCTCCAGGTTGCGGAAACCTAGTTCTACCACCCTCCCATACTACTTCGGGTGAGACCTCAGTCCGTGCTCCAAAGGGCTAGTAGTACCAGGATTTGTTTGGCTAAATCACCTTTGAACTTGGGTTAGGCCCCAACAAGCCAACAAATGGTTCCATTGCTAGGACTAGGATCTGCATGAGGGATGTTTGATGTCGTGTCGCTGGAATATGATGAAGAAAGAAATTGGAGGGTGGTTGGACAGAAAAATTCACGAGTTCGCGGCACAGGAAAACAGGAATCCATGAGTATCAAACAAACAATGGTTGGAGCACTAATTATATATGGAAATCCACAAAATTTTCTTTGCATCCATCTCCTCTGAATTGTACGAGTGGATTGCGAAGCTAGCAGACAGTAAGGGAAGGTGTAGGCTCGACAAACTAATTGTGTCGACTCCAAAATTAGTGCGTAGACTAGAAGCGTCAGAAGAGAAGATCGTGTTCACTGTGGACCATTGGCTTGATCAAATTATAGGAGGGTTTCGTTGAACACTTGGATTAAAATGTTGTTGTGTGAAAAGCAGGTTATGTGAATAAATTAATTATTGTGACTACATGAAGTGGGAGGATCTATAGAAACGAAGGTAGTGCAGAGATAGAAAATAGTCTCTTGATTTTGTCACAACGGGAAAGTGAAGAAGAGCTAGCAAAAGTTTCTCCAAGAAGCGCGATCAGTCTAATAAGGAAGTGAATTCCGCGCATACCACCCCCGCCTACACCACCACTAGTCTCACCACCATCACCTCCATATCTGCCCACAACACCTCCACCACCACCACAGTTCAATATGGTGAGCACGATAAAATTTTTGGTATTCAGAGGAGTAGGGAACGAAGATCCGGACAAATTTTGGTTCGTGGTAAAGGCCGTATGGGAAGCATAAGGAGTTGTGGATAATAATATACAGAAGGCAATGTTGGTAAGCGCATTGCAGGATCACACACGAACATGGTACATTAAGCACTCTCATGACCATCCAAATGCAGGGATCGCAAATATCCAGGCTACGCTGAACAAATATTTTCGCAGGCAAAAGTAGGAGACATAGTTGATTATCAGGTTTAAGGAAATCACGATGCTTCTAAGCGAGATCCCATGGGATCTAGATCAGAGTCTGAAGAGTATGATTCATGAAGCTAACATGACCTTGACGGATGGACAACATCACGCATGGTTTGTAGTATCACTAACGTCGCATTTGAGGATGGTGCTGTTGCAGCAGAAGTTATCCACCCAGGCCGAGGCTTTGCAGATTGCAATGAGATTGCATGAGACTCCAATACAAGATCTTGGCCTAGGAGTTCAACAAATCCATACGCAACTACAAAATTTGTGTCTGGAAATGCAGATTTTGAAATAGGACAAGACAACTTGCCCGGAAGCGTGCGAGGAAGTATGGTGCATAAAATGCAAAGGCTAGGGGCATGATAAGGACCATTGTCCAGTTTTCGTGAATTACTTGGTGGGAGGAGGGTCGATGCCCTTAAGACTAGAGACACAAGTAGGATCGAACATGGTGCCTACATTATGGTGTGTGATTTGTTAGATAGGAGGAAAACATACTACATATAACTGTCACCTATTACAGAAGTATATGTAGACGTCCCAGCAATTGTTTTGTAATTTCTGCGGGTCGGTGGGCCATGATGAGCACACCTGCAGAATTTATGAGCTAATGATGGATCAGACTCCTACCTATAGAGTGCATACTGAAACGTGAGCCAAATGCAAGGATGGCGCATGCTGGATTTCAGGGGCGTAGATGACGTCGAGGAGGAATGGGACTAGGAAGGGGTCACAGACAACTGATTTGTTACAATTGCGAAGGGCTAGGGAATCATGCCCACGATTGTACAAATTTGATGAGAGAATCATGTTTATATTGTACTCATTTTGATCATGAGATGGAGGATTTACCTACACTGGTAGCGAGGTTACGCGATAAAGGGACACTCGAGCCTCCCCCGACTAAGAATTTGCAAATGATGAGGTCTGAGCCGGGTGAAGAGGACCCGAATGTAAACATAATGCTCCAAAGCAGTATCACGACAGGAGGTGACGAAGGTAAGCAGCCTGAAGAAAGTGCATGGGTTTGTAAATCTCCTACAAAGGAACCTGAATTTTATTTGGAGCATGTGAAGGAGAAATTCATAGAAGCTAAGAAGAGCTTCACAGAGGCCTCCACTTCAGGTAGTAAGGATCAACTAGAATCGCGGATGGATCCTTCAATGCTCACTACCTTTTTGGAGACATGCATGAAACCATTGCATGACAGCAAAGCAGTGAAGGGACTACAGGAACTTATCACTAGGTGCGCTAGGTCGGGAGAACCGCACATAGTCCAAAAACTTGGAAAGCATGCATTGCGAATAGGAAGGGAAATGAGATTGACTGTGCAAATCGGGGAATATGAAATGGATAAAGTAATTCTGGATCTAGGATTGTACGTGAATGTGCTGCCAAAGTAGACATGGGAGTGTATGGGTAGGATCATGTTGCAATGGTCCCCTATTCAATTGCGAATGGCGAACCAGTAGAAGATCCTACCGATGGGAAGACTGCAGGGAATAATGGTAGACATCAAAGGTGCAAGCATGCTTGCAGATTTCAAGGTGATAGAGATTGTAGATGATGGAAATCCCTAACCCATGCTACTGGGAATGTATTGGGCCATTGATATGAACGGAGTCATAAATCTGAAGAAGCGCAAAATGATCTTTGAGAAAAATTCACTGTGTGTAGTGGTACCTTTAGACCCTGCGGAAGGATCGCACTACGCAGAGCCAGTGCGCAATGGTGAAATCAATGATGAGATCAACTGTATCTACAAGATAACCACTCGAGAATAGGATTGGGTGAATCCAGTAGCAAATGATAGAATTTCATGGGAGCACAAAAGCTCCTGCACATTAGATTTAGATGAGGAAACAGAACGATGGCAGAACCGGTTACACGAGGTAACCACACTCAATTGCAACATGATGGTAAGATCACTGTGTTGCATAAAAACCTAGGCAATAAATCTTCCTATGTATGATGGGTTAACAACGGTGGATGAATTCCTGAATGAATTTGAAAGAGAAGTGCCAAAACAACAACATTTTGATGCTCTGAAATGGGCACTATGCACTACGCCTACAAGATGGTGGGGTACGCATCAGAGAAGCTTTAAGGATTGGTGTGAATGTATAAGGATGATGCCCGTACGATTTGGGAAACCGCAAACATGGCTAGCAAACAAGTATGACGAACGAAATGATGCATGTACACACCTCACAAAATGGACCAAGGTCTATAGGGAAGAGCCACAACTGGAATGGGTGCATTTGTTCTATCATACTCTGGATGTTATACCTATGAATTGGTTTACTGAGACAGAGCTCTGCCATGGCACGAGAGTATGGGATATCTTGTGCGAAGGATTCTAGCTAACCTCCACGTTTGAAGATCATTGGTCAGATACTGTTGATGATGCACTACAAGCAATAAAAGCATCTATTTTCAAAATACCCCAGGAGCCAATGGAAGTGCTTTAGCTAGAATGAGCGACACAGTTGAACTGTGCGCTGGAGTGTTACAATGTAAATATTGAGGAGGATCATGAAGACCCACGAAATATTAACATCCCAAAAATGAAAGGCTATCGCGAGGTTCGAGGACCATTGATTGAGGATCATGACACCACTACGACGCTAAAAACAAAGTAGGTAAACATTGGAATGAAGGCAGAACCAAAGTATGCAACGCTTGGAGACTATTGGGATGATGCCATGGTTGATAAGGTCACTGAGTTACTCCATGAATACCAAGACTTGTTCCCAACCAAAATTACAGATTTAAAAGGGATAATTGGCAACTTAGGGATGACGAAGATCACCCTGAAACCTGATGTGAAGCCGTTGAATCAGAGGCCTTAACACTTGAATCTGAAATATAAGGAAAAGGTCTGTGATGAATTAGAAAAAATGCTTGCAGCCTTAATTATTGAGCCAATGGAAGAATCCGACTGGGTGAGTCCTATGGTAGTGCAAGAGAAGAAGTAGAAGGGTGAAATAAGAATATGTGTGGACCTTAGGAAGTTGAATGACGCCTGTGTACACGACCTGTTCCCGACACTGTTCATAGATGAAGTATTGGAAAATGTTGGTGGCTTGGAAGCATACTCGTTCATAGATGGTTTCTCAGGGTATCTTCAGATCAAGATTGCGCTAGAAGACAGGAGAAAAATGACCTTTGCAATAGAATGGGGTTGCTTTCAATACACCGTTATGCCGTTTGGATTGAAGAATGCGCCAACCATCTTTTCATTCATCATTGTTGCTACGTTCAAAGAATACATCCATAAGTTCTTAGAGGTCTATCTGGATGATGGGTCTATCTTCGGATTAATTAAGCACCATATAGCAAGCTTATGCTTGATGCTAGATACTTGCCGACAACACCAAATTGTGCTGAACCTTAAGAAGTGCACATTCCTCATTCCCTTTGGAAACCTGTTGGGACATGTGGTCTGCAAATAGGGACTGATGGTGGACCCTACTAATATTGCAATTATTTTAAATTTGGAAGCACCGCGAAGTGTTAAACAGTTGCGCGCTACCTTGGGACACACTGGATACTACAGAAATTTTATTAAGTGCTACACTCAAATCACTGCACTGATGGAAAAACTATTCAAAAAGGATGTTACATTTTACTGGAATGATGATTGCATGAAAATTTTGGATGTCTTGAAGGGTAAATTTCCCTCCGCTCCAATCCTGGTCTTCCCAAAGTGGGATGTGGAGTTTCGTGTCCATGTTGATGCATCATGTATCGCGCTGGGAGTAGTGCTCACACAAGAGGGCGGGGAAGGCTTAGATCACCCTATCGCATTCTCAAGTCAGAGGTTGTCCAAATCAGAGAAGAAATATTCGACCACCAAGCATGAGGGGTTGGCAATGGTGTACATGCTCCAAAAATACCAACACTATTTGCTCGAATGACATTTCAAGATGTATACCGATCATTCTGAACTAAAATACCTAGTTAATAAACCTGTGTTGGGGGGGTGCATATGCAGGTGGATCTTATTGTTCCAGGAATATGATTTTGAGGTTGTAGTAAAGCCAGGACACCTTAACACAGGACTGGATCATTTATCGTGCATTGAGATAGGCGAGGAACCCATTAATCTAGAGGAAGGATTACTAGATGCACAGCTCTTTGCAGTGTGTGTCCTAGATGGGCACTTTGAAGATATAATCCATTTTTCGACAATAGGGACTGCACCAAAGGAATACTCCGTCCAACAAAAGAAGGAATTGGTGGTGCACACGAGGGATTTTTCTGTCATCATAGGGCACCTATACAAAATGGGAATTGATGAGATATTGCAAAGATACGTACCTAAATTTGAATGAAGTCAGATCCTCGTGGAAGCACATGGGGGTGCTGCAGGAGGACACTATGTAGGATGCACGACCGCATAAAAGACTCTTCGTGCAAGGTTATGGTGGCCAACCCTGCACCAAGATTCGAAAGCGCACTGCAAGGCATACGATATATGTCAAAGGACTAGAAAACCATCGTGGAAAGAGGAGATGCCATTAAATCCACAAATGACACTGCAGCCATTCGAAAAATCGGCAATCAACTTTGTGGGACTGATCAAACCTCAAGGAAAGATGGGCATGCACTACATCATCACTGTGACTGATTACCTGACACGATGGGTGGAAGCGTAGCTGATCAAAGACTACATGGCCGCTATGACTGCAAAGTTTTTGTTCGAAAACGTGTTGACCCAATTTGGTTGTCCAAAAATCTTAATGAGTGATCATGGAACACATTTCTTGAATGAAACCATTAGCACGCTAATCGAAGAGTTCCAAGTGTATCATCAGGAAATTACATCATACCACCCACAAGCCAATGGGACTGTAGAAGCTTTCAACAAAATACTAGAGGCTGCACTGACAAAAGTGTGAAACGCGTAGTGAAACGATTGGGATCTGCGCGTACTTGTCGTGCTATGGGCTTATAGGACAATGTGCAAGAAACTGATAGGATAGACACCCTTCTGGTTAGTTTATGGTTTGGAAGCTGTCATGTCAATGGAATATATCATACCTAGTCTGTGAATAGTAGCACTCACAGGAATGACGGATGGCGAAGCTATGGAGGAACAACTCGCGCAATTGGAAGAACTTGAGGAAGAATGTTTTTTGGCTAGGCTTCATCAGAAGGTACAAAAGCAGCGTGAAAAAGCCTGGCATGACCACCATATCAAGTTGTGCACCTTCAAGGTAAACGATTTAGTGCTGCTATATGATAGTAAGTTTGAAAAATTTCCAGGAAAATTCAAAATGCACTAGCTGGGACCATACATGGTTAAGGAGATCATAGATGAAGGCGTAGTCCAGCTAGTCAACCTGAATGGAGAACCCTTCTCAGGCAAAGTAAATGGTAGCCACTTGAAGCCCTACATAGGTGGGTTGGCTATCTGACTAGCCAGATGAAGCACAATCTTCACGAACCAAGGAGCTGAACAAGGGAGCGAGACTATAAACATACGCAGTAGATGTCGGTACATATGTAAGGAAACAATTTGGCCACAGAGGACTCAGAAGAACAGATGCAGCAGGTTCAACAAGAATCAATTCAGTCCGCTGCTGACATCAGTACCATTCGAGAGCAATTGGAGGGACTCTGTGCTAAGATCGCTGCATCAACCAAGTGACTCGAGGGCGAGTCACAATGTTTGTGTTGGGGGTCTGTTGGGCATGGAATCCCCCCCTGCAGCATGTTTTGGGGCTTAAAGCCCAAGTTTTGAGTAATATTATTGTAAAGCTTCGAGAATTGTGGGTGCAGAATGTATAATAGAGTCATAGGGTTTTCCGCCCTAAGTTTTGAATGTAATTTCGTCCTACCCATGGTCCACGGACCATGGGATTGTATAAATAGAGAAAAGATCTAAGTGTAAAAGAAATTGAAGTCAGGAAGAGACAAAAAAGAAGAGTGAAGCATAGAGTAGGCGTCTAAGTGTGTCTTGGGTCATAGTAGTAGGAAGAGGCTCTGCAACTAAGTGTGCAGAGGCCTAGTAGAGTAGGTAGCTGAGTGCGCAGACCCCTGCAACTGAGTGCACAGGGTAGAATAGAATCTGTAAGTGAAGAGAAAGAATAATAAAGAGAAGTTTATCTAAATTACCTGTATCTGTCTTGGGTATTATCTGTTGGATATGCATTGCAATTATACTGTTTATTTACTGCACACACTTGTATGAATTATGAATTTTGTTAAGTATAACAGAAAGCATACAGATAAGCCAAGTTAATCAAATCAGATAGGATTACTAGTAAGGACTTGGGTAATAACATTGTTTGGCCCTCAAGTAGGGCTGTACGAAGGTAGCATCTCAGACTGCAAGGTGTGGGTAAGTGTGCGTAGTGATGTGGGTGCAGGGTCAAACTACAAAATGCTTAAAAACATCAAACATCTCCAGGGTGTGGAAACCTGGTTATAACACCTGTTATCACTTAGGTTGTTCCCTACTTCCTAAAGGGAATACGGCCGAGGTAACCACTAACCAATCTTGTAGTTACAAGTTCTAGCCTACCTGTAACCAGAGAGGGCTCTCTCTTTATAGTTTAGCTTTGTTTGATGAGTGTTTTAGACTAGTTGTGATGCACTGTTTGTTTGAATATGGTGAGTTGGTGAATTCTTTTAGAACTAAAGTATAGATTTACATGACAGTTTGTTCCATTGGGCAATGGAGTTGAGCTTTTGAAAGCGGATCTGTGAAGACAAAATGTTGCTGCAGAGCAAGTTAGGCATGTGTGAAACAATATATCAGATTTGTTGGTGAAAATGGGGATTTAGTGAGTGAAAGGAAGTTAAGAATCTTTCACTATGCTAATGAAGAAACATGAAAGTAATGCTTAAGAGCAGTTAAGAATTCTTAAACAATATTCACCATGTTAGGATAAGTTTAGACATGAGCAATTAAGAATTCATATCTATGGCTAATCCAGCAGAAAACATATTTAGAAATAGAGATTGAGCATAGGGTGTTTGGAACAAATCCTAGGTTATTCTTTTTCTCTACTTACTAAGGTTATGAAAACACAAAAGTTATGGAACAAAAAGGAAACACATACACAGTTAAGAGAAACTTATTGATTCAGCAAATGACACAGGAATTCTGCAACAACACAAAGCTTTACATATCCATCTTTAGA
This sequence comes from Pinus taeda, assembly GCA_000404065.3. NCBI lineage: Eukaryota > Viridiplantae > Streptophyta > Pinopsida > Pinales > Pinaceae > Pinus > Pinus taeda. The sequence goes on from APFE030586984.1 coordinate 218,255, forward strand.
TAGCGTTGGAACTAGTAATCTCCATCAGCAATTTTTATTATCAAAAAGTCTTCAGTATACAACCAAGCTCTTCAGGAAGAATTGTATTACAACCAACCCTCAATGCGTTATCTGAGGGGATATATATACAAAAATAGGGTATAAAATATCTTAGTGGAGAGTTATGGTGAAATAAATTGCACCACCAACTCTCTTACAAAAAGTAAATGACAACATAAATATATCTTTAAATGCTGAGGTAGCCGACATTCCTTTGTCAGACAGATTTGACTTTTGGCTGTGGAAAGTAGGCGGTAGCAGTGCTTTAAATGCTGCGTTAATTTTAGCCTGCTATTTGGGTGGATTGCTGAGTCATCTGTATGCTGCTTGCTGTACCTGTATGCTGACTTTCCTGCTGACCTGTCTGCTGACTATGTATGCTGATCTTTCTCCAAAAAAGAAAAAAGCAAAGTGGAATTATCTAGGCAAAATTTCCAACATTCCTTGCCACCAATCAGCTGGGGGTAACTGATGTCTTCTCATTTTAACCATTGTCTCATCTGCCTCTGTGTGTCTATAAAAATTAGGAGGTACCTCAAATAGATGATTAATTTCATGCTCTATAAAG
>APFE030586984.1:221269-289440 GCA_000404065.3 Pinus taeda
GTGCTGAGGTGAAACACCGAGGTCCAGTACACCACTGACCTTGGATTGCCTTCTGCATCTGTTCTCTTAATCTCAAAGGAGAACTTCTCATGTTGATAATACAGGATGAGGTGGTCGATGTAGGAGCTGTATCTGAACACCTTCTCTCTGGACAGGTTGAAGAACCGCTCATGCATCTTATCTGAAAGGTATGTGGCATAGTCATAATAGATTGGACTCTTGCCTGGGGAGAACATAGTCATCATTACTAGTACAGTTTCATCAATAAAATCCAGTGACTTGTACCCCAAAATGGAACTAATCATGTATGCAAGATCTACACCCAGTTGATTGAGGTAGCCATCAAAAATGGGAGGGTGCAGCACTGTGTCAGAGTTTGTGATGAACAACTGGTTGAGCTTCAGGATCTGTGCATCTGTTAGTATCTTGGCTCCTTGGTTGATCAAATCCATTAGAGACAAGGGGACCAATTTCTTCTGGGTCTTGAACTGCAACATCTCTCTGATGGCCTCAGGGGTCATGTAGAATACCACTGCACCTGTAGGGTCAAGCACAGCCCTTTGCATGGGGTCATAGCACACAGCACATAGATGAATCAGGTTAGGGAACTGGTTGACCTGAGGGAGCTTGAATATTGGGAGGAAGGAATCCGAAATGCCTAGTATGTTTGTTCCATCCTTATGTCTGGCCTTAAGCTCATTTAGTAGATGAAGGTGGAACTTGCATTTTGATGAGGAGTCCTCTGAGATTTGGTAGTCTAGGTCTGCCAAATCCTGCCACTCCAACTCTCTCTATGGGGCATTCAAGGGAGCAACATTGAGGGCAACTGGTGCAACTGGAGTCTCCATGGTCACTTGGATTGTGTTCTGTGAGTGACTGCTGTTTCTCGGGCCGGGAGAACACTGCCCGATTGAAGAAGAAAATTGAAAAATGCAGGGTCACAGGGCAAGTCTGCAACAGTTGAAATACTGTATTAGTCTTTAAGAAGGCAAATATTAGCCTTTCACAGGCCTTTCTCAGTAATTGAGTGCAGGTTTCAGGTTCTAGTTCACGACTGCGCGAACGAAGAATGCAGGTTTTTTCACTGAATTTGCAGTCTAAATGGCTCGGCTAGTAAAATTCGACCGTCAGTTTTTCAAGAGGGAGTTGGGTGTAAGTAGTTTCCTGGTAAATTTTAAGCTTTTTCTGTGCTTAAGGTGTTTTTAGCATTTACAGAGAAAAACCAGGTTTCAAAGAGCTTTTCACGGATAAGTACCTGGTAGATGGATTGCCTAGGTCGAAACAGTAGGTGGGTACACGCGCTGAAGCTCTCCGGTTGGTTTTGAGCAGGTTGGTGAAGCTTTCGTCGTTAAACGCATGTAGAGAGCGCAGAAGTGTTTTTGCAAAAAAGTGCAAAAACGCGTGATTTTGACAAAATATGGCTTTTTCGGGTCATTGGCGCCTTTTTTTTTAAATGACGTCAGCATGACGTCAGCGGGTGGGTCCAGGTTGGATGATGTCAGCATGACGTCATTAGGTGACGTGGCGGCCTAAGACCGGTCCACGGGGGCGGTGAGGTGGCGGATAGGTGGACCAGTGGTGGGCGAGGCGCGCGGTCGTGGCGCTGACATAGGCGGTACGACGGTGCTGACATAGGCGGACAGGTGGCGCGATATCGGGCTACCTCTCATACGGCGAGGAATCTGTCAGAGGGGGCTCCGATGGATTATGGAGGCGATGCATGGACCCCGCATGACATCAGTGCCTGATAGATATCGGACGATATCTGTCGGACGTCGGGGCCCCTCCGATACGAGCGTCGACCGTTGGATTAAAATAGTTGGATCAGACGGCTATCGGGCCACGGATCTGCACGAGTAATACAGCATCGGGAGGGGATTATAATAATGTTTTCGGTGGTAAATGCGCCCAGCGGGACCCTTAGGCATTTTAACAAATTTCAATGTTTTTCCAATGTATTTCTTTGTTAAAACGTATATAGCCGATGACTTTAGAAAAAGGCAGAATAGAGGGTTTTTATGAAATTTTTCGCATAAACGCGCAAAGGATTAAAAACTTAGGATAGGCGAGTTTTTAATGAAATTTCATGTAAAGGCGCAAAATGGCTCCTAACCTTAGGATAAGGTGGGGAAAGTGGGTTTTATAATATTTTTTGCCTTTGAGTGGGTATAAGGGTGCAAAAAGGGTTTTTTCAAGGGTTTTTAGGCAAAAATGGAGAGTTGGCTAGGTAGATGAGTTCTGATGGAGATAAGAGGTTAGGCTTGGGTTCTCGAGCTAACCAGATGTTAGCTCAATTCCCTAGTAGTGAACCATATGGCTATAATGCCAAGGAAGGGGTATTTATACAATGCTTAGGATTTATACACCATGGTGTTATAATAGTAGGGGAAAGTGAATCATAGGGAGCTAGATAATAAAGTTAGAGGTTAATATGGGGGGAGAAAGGTGAATGAGGAGTAATACTACTAAGTTTTCTTGGAAACAACTTAGTTTAGGGAGTAGATCAAAATGAAAAGATTTTTGCACAAGAAATGTGGCTTTTGAAGACAATAAGGACCAACATAACCTTGAACTCTTTCATAAACACATCTTGTGAAGGGAGGTTAGTAATGAGTGATAAACAAAGGGAAAAGGGAAGTTAGACATGCTCCATTGTGTTGTTTTCTTTGTATTTCCCTGGCAAAGTTTCAGCTTGGAAGTAACACCACTTCTGCAACCCCATCTACCTACCCAACTATTTTGCCTAGCATTTTTTGTTTCTTCTTGGAGGGTGCACTTGGACTTGCAAACCCTTTATGCGCCTTTTCTTTTCCATTGGCTTTTTCCTTTGATTTCCTATCTAGCACTACCCTTATTTCTTCCAAGGCCCCAGATTAAGCAGTTGGGAACCTTAGTTTCTCTGCCTAACTACTGATCTGCCAAGATTAAACAGTTTGGACAGATTTCTTTCTCTATTCTACAACAAAAAATTAAAACATGGCATGATCCAGATTAGACTGTTGGACCATCCATCAACACTTTCATAGGCTTGAAGGCATGTACACACCTTGCTTTTCCTTGGAAATATGGGATCTTTGAGTCAGCAAAGTAGAGCATATTTGGCATTTGAATTTTCCAATCATGAAATATGAAACCTATTGGTATAGGTATCCAACAATATGAATAGTGATCATGAAATTTTAATTTTGGTGTTGAAGATTTAAAAAATAACTGTGCAACAAATAATATCTTAATGATGAATTTCACTAAATTTCATTGAGAAAGAAGAATACATGGCTAAAAGTTAGAGGCCATTTAAAATTTAATGATGTACTTAAAATGAGTATACCTACGGGGTAAATGGGCAACTTAGTAGTTGGAAAAAGTGGGAATGATTATCAAAAAGTAATTAGTATCTTGATGAAAACATGACACTAATAAGATTGGTGAGATAACCTAGATCCTAGGGAGACGTTGGATAATCTTATTTCACAGTTGGTATTCAGAATTGATTCGTGATAAGAATGATTATAGTATTATTGTTCTATATTTTATGTGTATTGAGATGATTCTCATATTTATGATGAGGTTTCATGATATGATGGTATCAGGATAATGATGCACATGTGATTCTTATAGTGATGATGTATCCTTATGATGATGCTGATATGCATAGGGATTATGATGTTATGTCGAGGTATATTGACATATTCATTTACTACGTGATGATAGGTATTTAATGTTGAATACTCATGATAGATATGATATGCATAACGTGGCATAGGAATTATGATGCTATAATATGAGGTTTATTGACATGTGGTTCATTTATTATGTGAAGTCATGATATGTCTTTGATTCAAATATGTTGATGTTATAACTTATGATGGTATTTCATGAGGTAAAACATATGATAGTTGCATACAAATTTATGAAATGCATGAGCATACAGTTTGTTATTATTCATAATGTTGCAATTAACAATGATGAATGTTCTCATGATGACATGCAAGACTTGGCATGTGGATTATTTTTTATGATACTATGATGGTATAGCTAATGCATTGGTTGCATATTGAGATGTGGTGATTGGTAGGAAATCACAAATGGGCCGAGAGGGCTGGTTTATTTGATGATCTCGTAGGATCCCATACTTGCGATGGAGAATATGTAACACCATATGGGATGGGGACAAACTCAATCAACACTACATATGCCAGTGGTTCCTTTGTCTTGTGTAGCTCTTGATGGATAGCTCTTGAAAGGCTATGGGACCATCTTGAGGAGGCCAAGTGTCTAATGTTCTAGGCTAGGTGCCTATTATTGGATTGGGATGCCGAAGTCTGGTGGGGGTGTAAGGATTTCGATGCCCGGGGTTGTGCGCCTTAGTAGTTGTGGAGGGAGTGGGCCAGCTTTGCGAGATGCCCAGAGTCATTGAGTACCGTACCGGATGCCTACCTTGGGGCAGATGAGGTTTAAGTCAGGCACGAGCCTTGGGGCCAGCCTTGGACTAGGATATAGAATGGGGAGGCTTATGCCTAGTTCCTAAAGTGGAAAAAAGGACAGGGACTCCTTGAGATTTCTCGGGTGTTGTGAAACTTTCAATGCCTGCTGGTTATACTAGTTCAGCAGAGGGTGTAGGGCAAACATGAAGTAATAAATAACTAAATAAATAAATATTAAATAATTCAACTAACTTCGGGATGAAGTTCCTTAAAGTGGGGAAGTATGTAATGTCCATAAATAAAATATAAAGAAAATAAATAATAAAATAACATAATATAATATTAAAATACAAGAAAAAATAATAAACAATAATAATAAATAGTAATAATAATAAATAATAAATAATAATAAAATAATAACAGACAATACTAAAGCTCTAAATAAATATAAAAAGAAATAAAACAAGAAAGCATTAAAATTAGTAAAGCTATCAAAAAGTAAAAACAAAAGAAATAAAACAAAAAAGTAATAAAGTTGTATGTAGACACATGGAGTGTGTGCATGTGGTTCCCCTTCCAATGTTTGCTCTATTTAATAGATGGTGAGGAAGATGAGAGGCATTCCATCATTCCATGATTTCATCATCCATTCTCTTGGGAGAATAGTGTTATGAGACAAAGGATCCCTAGCAGTAGTACCTTGATTGAGGGCTCGAGGGTGGCCAGTTGTAGCAAGATTTTGTGCAACTGAGCCTACGGTTGGGTGGAGATTCATCCCCAAGAATTTGTTGCAGGTAGCAAAATTCAACTAGTGTTAAACTAGCGTTCCGCAGGTAAGTTGTCTCCCTCTTCACTCATATTTTTGTAATTTAATGTTAACTAGCTGATAAAGTGCTTTTGATTATAAATTGCTTGATTAATCCAATTAATTATGTGTTGTTATTTCGGGGCTGTTACATATGGTATGAGAGCTCAAAGTCATTGCTTCTACAACCAGAAAAGTAAAGAACTTCAAAAGGCTTCTTTTGTACAAGTTGGTGTCACACAATGCACTAACTTCCATGGAAATTTCCTCTGCACACGTTGGGCATTACGTAGGGCACAAACTTCCATAAAGCTTGATCAGGGCAGATGCTAGTCTTTCCTCCAATGCCTAAACTGTGTTAATAAATTATACGGGCTGCCAAACTTTTCCGAAATGTTGCGAGTACACATCCAATGCATTCTCAAATTAGGCATGTCAAGTACCTTCCTGAGCAGAGCTTTCTACTCATGCACCACTGTAGACCCCTCATTATAAATATATTTGATTCAATCCTTGCCAAAGTATTCTCATCATCTTTAAATAATCCTCACATCACAAACTTCAAATTGCACACAAGTTGATATGCAAGGAATGGTAGTCTTGGTTTCACAACCACCAAGGACTGCAGTAAGAGACAAAATCTTGGTTGACATCCACCAATGCCATTTAAAGCAGTCTAAAAACACAAAATAGTGCACCTTGAACATGATTGAATGTCGGCTCTTGAGTGAAATACAAAACCTGAGAATTTGTAAGAATGACATTAGAAAGTGGGACACTAGGAAAAATGCCCATTTTCCCCTTTTGAGAAAGGTAGGGCAATGTAGTTATCGATGCCCAAGAGACAACCAGGTTAGAGGTTAGTAGAATAAATATGTTGAAAGTTGAAACTAAATATTTACCCATTGAAATGGATGCATGTTATCTGTAAAGTAAGATTCTAAACTTTTGTTGCAAGACTAGGTTCATAAGGCATTCCAATGAGATTGTTTCGCCCATTCAATTGTGATCTAGTTTGTGTGTAAGCCCTGTTTTCTGGCAACCACTGCCAACTCCGGTCCCTCATGTCGTAGGTCAATGATTGCCACCCACGGTTCAAGTTCAAAACTATTGGTAGAACTCTTACCTGTGATTTTGGTTGAAGTCTGCTAACTGCAACAAGGTTTTGGGGATGACTTTCCACCCAACCGTAGGCTCAATTGTGCAAGGTCTTGCTACAACTATCCACCCCCGAGCCCTCAATCAACATAACACTGCCAGTGAATCCTCTGTCTTAGAACACTATTCTCCCAAGAGAATGAATGAGAGAATCTTGGAATGATGGAATGCCTCCCATCTTCCTCACCATCTAATAAATAGAGAAAACATTGGAAGGGGAACCACATGCACACACTCCATGTGTCTACATGCAACTTTATTGCTTTCTTGTTTCATTTCTTTTTGATAGCTTTACTAATTTTTTTACTGTTTTTTTGTTTTATTTTTATTTATTTTTATTTAGAGATTTAGCATGGTTATTTATTATTTTTATTAGATTATTATTATTATTATTTATTATTTTATTAAGGGAGGGACATTACATACTCTCCCGCTTAAGGAACGTTTCCAATGTGTAAGTTGAATTATTATGATTATTATTTTATTATTATTTATTATTTATTATTTATTACTTCATGTTTGCCCAACACCCTTTGCTGAACTAGTATAACCAGCAGGCATTGAAAGTTTCACAACACCTGGGAAATCTCAAGGAATCTCTGTCCTTTTTCCCACTTTCGAAACCAGACATAAGCCTCCCCGGTCTGTATCCTGGTCCAAGGCTGGCCCCAAGGCTCGTGCCTGACTCAGACCTCATCTGCCCCAAGGCACGCATCCTACGGTTGGGTGGAGAGTCGTCCCCAAGACTTTGTTGTAGGTAGCAAAATTCAACTAGCGTTCAACTAACTTTCCACATGTAAGTTATCTCTCTCTTCACTCATTATTTTTGTAATTCAATGTTAACTAGTTGATTAAGTGCTTTTGATTATAAATCGCTTGATTAATCTAATTAATTATGTGTTGTTATTTCGGGGTTTTTACATACAGAAAAGCTCACTAAATCATTAACAGACCTCCGATATATCATCTAAAGGGTACCTTACTTTGCAACTTATATTTATTTGCTTATGCGCAACTGTGGAGATTTATGTATTCGATGTGTCAAAGAAGTTGGACTTAAAAGTATGATTACAAAGCAGATTCTAAAATATGTGAAGTTTGAAGATTCTCTAGTTCACTATTGATATATCAAATTGAATTCTTGTACGATTAAGGCGTTTCTTGACAAATTGGATAGGCAAAACCTAATTAAACAGTAAGGTATAGTTAATATAGAAATGAGTGCAAACTAAGAATTGCTACTGAATTTTGCATAAAATAGACCTGATCAAAAAAATAAAATAAGACCACAGTTAATGCAAAAACAACTTACGAATCAGCTATTTAGCTTAAGTTTATATTAAAAAAAAAAACCTAAAGCAAGCCAAAAATGGTTGGTTTGACACAAGACATAAATAGGGATATCTATGATATAAAAACAATTTAGTGCTTTGGCTAGAAAATAGCAATAACCGAAGATGAGACATCAGATAAAAAATATTGACCTAAAACCTGCGATGAAAAATGGGTATAGCAAATATTATGGGCTGAAATCCAAGATCAAGAAAAGAGATATTGGTCTAAAGGTGAAAAATATGATGGATGGCAGAGATGTTAGAGATGTGATAAACCCTGTAAGAAATTTACTATTCACTCCTTACAACCCTTTCGGTTATGCCAGAGAAAATTCTTAAAACTCCTAATACGATGATATTCCCCCAGATCTTGGTCAATTAAGAGGGAGAAGAACCGTTGGCTTCACTAGAAAATTAACTAGTCTTGCACGATGAATGTTAGAAGAACTCTTGGAAAATTTTGCAAAGGATTTTATTTATTAAATTCCTCACTAAAGAGCAGATCAGATATTTTAACGGCTTTTAGCTGTTAGATTGGCTTTTAGTTTTTTTTTTTTTTTTTGAAAACCCTGAAATTAAAAATTACTTGTACAGCAAGGGTTTGTAGACCAAAAGGGACATGTGGCCTCCTTGAAGTAACGATCCTGAAACTTTCAGAACAAGTCGAGTTAAAAAATCCCAACAATTTTATTTATTTATTTATTTATTTTTTTAAGATGCATATAGGCCCTAAGGGTTGAGCCTAAGCATTTGATACCATATGTAACAGCCCAAAACAAACATGTAATTAATTAGATTAATCAAGTAATCAACATGCAATTATCCACTAATTAACATCAAAGTTCAAAACTATGAGTAGAGACACTTACTTGTAATTTCAGTTGAAGTTTGTTAACTGCAACAAGGTTTTGGGGACAACTCTCCACCCAACCATAGGCTCAATTGTACAAAATATTGCTACAACTGGCCACCCCCGAGCCCTCAATCAACGTACTACTGCCAGGGTATCCTTTTTCTCACAACACTATTCTCCCGAGATAATGGATGGTAGAATCATGGAATGATGGAATGCCTCTCATCTTCCTCACCATCTATTAAATAGAGCAAACATTGGAAGGGGAACCACATGCACACACTCCATGTGTCTACATGGAGCTTTATTGCTTTCTTATTTTATTTCTTTTGTTTTTACTTTTTGATAGCTTTACTGATTTTTACTGCTTTCCTGTTTTATTTCTTTTTATATTTATTTAGAGCTTTAGTATTGTTATTTATTATTTATTTATCATTACTATTGTTTTATTGTTTATTATTTATTTTCTTGTATTTTAATATTGATTATATTATTTATTATTTATTATTAAGGGACATTACAAATCAGACCTAGCACATCACCATGTGGGTCTCCAATTGTCTTGGTGAAAAAGAAAGATGGCTCGTGGAGAATGTGCATTGATTACTGAGCACTGAATAAGATAACGATCAAAAATCGTTTTCCCCTTCCTCGCATAGATGATCTATTAGATCAATTGAAAAAAACTGTTTATTTTTCCAAGTTAGACTTGCATTGTGGATATCATCAGGTCAGAGTTGCAGAACAAGATGCATGGAAGGCTGCTTTCAAAACAAAGCATGGATTGTACGAGTGGCTGGTTATGCCTTTTGGCTTAACTAATGCTTCTGCTACTTTCATGAGAATAGTGAATGATGTACTCAGAGCTTTCCTTGATGATTTTGTTATTGTATATTTGGATGACATTCTTATATTTAGCAAAACATGGAAAGAACATTTAAAGCATGTTAAGAAGACACTAGATGTTTTGAAAAGAGAAAAACTTTATGTTAAACTCTCTAAATGTGAATTTGGTAAAACATCTTTGAATTATTTGGGTCATATAGTAGGGGGTGGTGAATTGAAGATAGATCCCTCTAAGGTTGCATTCATTGTAAACTGGCCTAAACCCAAATCTGCTACGAAAGTTAGAAGCTTCTTAGGAGCAGCACAATATTGGAGAATGTTCATTTCTAACTTTTCCTTAACTACAACTCCCTTACATGCTTTAACAGGATTGAACAAGGTGTTTTTTATGAAACCAGCTCAAGAAAAGATAGAAAAGATAGATCAACGCCTTAGAATTCAGCCTCTTCGAGGGGGCAACCTCCTTTACATTACATAAATGAACAATTCTTGGATGATTCAAATGACAAAACCTCCTTTCTATATATAGGAGTCTAAGGAGTCAAAATATAAACCAGCCGACCTAACAATAATAATATAAAGCCACAAAAATAACAATAGAGGGATTCTATGGGGCACAGTAATAACAATATGGGGGCAATAGGGGCACAACAATATTAATAAGGGGTATAACTACAATAGTAATGGGGTAATCACTAGTATTATAGGGACCAACAGATCATGAATCTTGGCATGAGATGGCAAACATGCACTTGGAAAAGATTCTGGAGAAGGCCAACAAAGAGAAAAAGATGTTGAGGCACATGGCCTATCACTATTTGGCAAGAAACAAAGTTTGCAAAATGAGAATTAGGACTTTGAAGGCCAAGTTGTGGAAATCTTTGAGGAAGAGGAAATAGCAGGACAAGCTCAAGATTTTAGCTAAGGCTTCCTTATCCCAACATAGCACTTGATTCAGGACACTCAACCCAAATTTCAAGAATTTTGGGATACTTTTTGTCAATTTTGAATTTTTTGGAGCAAAACACGGGTTTTTCTGCTTGGTGCGTTGTGCCACCTGGCACACGCTTTTGCTGGGGACCTCCTTTGAAGGAAAACTCAACATTTTTGGATTCCTCGTGCAAAAATATGAATACCCACAAATGGCCAAGAAATTTTGTCAAGTTTTGAGCTTCCAAAAGGGTCAAAAACACCTCAAAAATGCCCATTCTGCCCCTTTTTGGTCACACAAGAAGCAGTGTTGGGAGAACTCACTTCTGGAGGTGTAAATGGACACCAAATTTAGAAATTCCACCTATTCTGGATGGTAGACAGATATATCTTTCCAACAAGCTGACTTAGAGAAAATTTGGTGAATGGGAAGGCCTCCAAAATCAGCTGCAGAAAGGCACTATGCACAGGGATAATGGTGTGGCACACAAGATGGAAAATTGACTTTTTGCTAAAAAACTCTGTTCTTTTGCCTAGTTTTTTCTCAGTTTACTTTTTTCTCTGTCATAGTCAAAATCATGATGTAATATGATGTAACTTGATGGAATTTGATGTAAAAATTCTACAAAATTCACTCATGGAGGTAGATGCATCATGAAAAGGTAGTTTGAAACTGAATGAATTAGTTTCCTAGGTTTTAGAGGCAAGTTGTTCCACTACCTACTTTTCAGTTTTTAGTTTAGATCTTGTTGAAACAAATCCTAAACTAATGAATTTGACCCTTAAAGCTTAGCATGAATTGTTTGTTTCCTATATCTAGTACTTTTTCAGTCATTTGTAAAGGTTGGACTCTTGTGAATGCTTTGAGCATTATTGTACATTCATCTCTACATTTTGGCAAAGGAATAGACTAGGGTTTGCAACACATTATGGTATTCTTATGGCAACTTGATTTGGTATTGTTTTTCCTCCTGTAATGCAAGTTTACATGTTTTTACGTATGCCATCATCTCTCTCTGTTCATCTTAACTAAATGAAACAAGGATAAAGGTAAAATTTATTGATATTTGCAGTGCTCCACCTTAGGTTTGTTTAGTTATTTATGTTTTCAGCTATTTGAAGAGGATCCCTGAAACTTTCATGCCCTCTTCAGCTCCTCACCGATCTTAAATCTCTCCATTTTACTTATTTCAAAGTACTAAACCATTTGCCTACCTCACCCTATAGAGATCTCTGCAAGACTGTGTCCATTCCCTGGACCCAATCCTGCCTTTCACATTTGAGCCAGCAAACCAACATCAAATTCAATCAAATTTTTCTGAGTATATACCTAGCCTAAAATCAGTCTTTACATCAGCCACCTCAAGCTTTAGTGCTCATATTTTCCTGAGATTGATAAGGAGAGAGCCCTCTCTCGACCTAGTAGGGCTAGCTACCAAGTTAAGCGTGGTTTGATGTTACCCTAGATCTTGCCTTTCTTAGCCTGAGGTAGATTTAGGCTCTAACAGCTGATATGGCCGATGAAAAAGCAAGACTCTCTAAGGAACATGGTGGTGACAACTGTGGGCGTCCTGTAGCATGTAGCATTAGCAGTAGGGGATGTACTAGAAAAGGGGAACCACAAAGCATAATTGGTTTGGATGTCGTCACCTCGCCCAAGGGTAGGTCAGCGAACCACAACAGAAAAGCGAAAGGATGGAGAAACGGAGACCACAGGAAAATTTAAGTTAATAAGTCATCTATGAAGGACCTTGAGGATTGGGATCTCGTAGACAGCAGCATAGGTCTTGCAAAATTGCAACACAAGCTGCAGCAGACAATGCGCAGAGGAGATACGAAGGTCGGAAATGGCTGCAGTGGTACAAGGAGGTCTTGTATACAGCTCCCTTGCTAGAGCTAAAATCCTAGGAGGGGGTGTTTTGTGTTAACTGAGAAGATCAGAACGAGCATTATCAGTCGCACGAATTGGTAGAAACAACGAAGTAGGAGCCAGACGAAGCGTTGTAGAAGACAACGAAGAAGCAGTAGGACGACGAGTGTCACTCATAGGAAGGTGAACCATGAAGCCACAGGAGCACGTCTCACCACACCAACGAGTGACTCAGGACGAGTTACAATGATTTTGTTGGGGGACTGTTGGGTAGCAGAGGTCCCACGTAACAGTTTTAGGTCTGATAGCCTAGAAAGTAAGATTAAAATATTGTAAACCTTCGAAATATGCGAAGTGTGAAATGTAAAATGTCGAGTCAAAGGGTTGTCTGCCCAAGAAATAATATAGAATAATAGAAGTAAGTCGATCCATGGACCATATGAAGGAATAAATAGAGCGCAACTTTACGAGGGAAAGGCAGTGCTTTTGGAGTATGATCTTAGATCTGAATTGTAATGGGTTTTTTAGAAGAATAGTATGAAAGCATCTATAAGTCCAAGTTGAGGGTTTGGGTAGTGGATAGAGGCTCTAAAATTGTGTGCACAGAGTCCTAGAAGAGTTTGCAGTTATGTGCGTGGACCCCTGTGGCTGAGTGCACAGGGCAGATTTCGATGTATTGGTGATAAAGTGGAAATAAAGATAAGTTTCTTTTGTAAAGTCTATGTTACAATCTGAATTATCGCGAATCTGACTTTATGTATGGTTAATATAACTGTTCAATCTATGTGCATATGCTTATGTTATATATGTATGTGAATCTGAGTTTATTCTGAGTGCGTGAATGGGTTAACTCTGTCAAATGTTTGCTTAAAGACCCTTATAAGTATATCTGGTTCACAATACTTCATCAAATAGATTAGATCTGTAAACAGCGGAATAATAGAAAGTTAAAGTTATTCTGGGTCCAGACCTATGCGAATACAGAGCAACGCGAGGCTGCATAACAATACGCAAACCCTCCAGACCACATATAGACATCTCAAGGGTGCGGAAAGCTGGTTCTAGCACCCTCCCATGCGAACTTGGGTGAGACCTCAGTCCGCGCTTCGTGAGCTGTTGCCGAAAGGTTTGGTAGCTGTGGGATTTTCTTGGCTAAATAATTCTTCTGAACCTGGGTCAGGCCCATATAAGCCAACACTTTGGCTTGATATCGAATACGTCGTTGTTGTAAGCAAGAGGAACCAGAAAGTTTGGGTTTGGAGATAGATCATTATATCTCCATACTAATGGTTAGGTGACAAGATCAGAAATAGAGACTCATCCAGAATTGATGGTTCCATTGTTGAGTTGATGGCAGTAGAGGGAAGGTCGCAAAGAAGCTCGGAAAAAACTAGAGATTTCTTTGAATTGGATTTGATGAATTCGAAATCAAATTCCTGCAAAATGACGATCCATTTTGAATATTTCCCCCCCAGCAATTGATGTGACAAGATGTATGTCATAGGGTTGCAATCCGAAATGACAGTGGTCTTTCGGAGTAGGATATAATGGTGAAATCTCTATATAGCTTGAACAGAAGCCAAAGCTAGCTTCTCCACATAAGAATACTTAACTTTCATGTCATTTATATTACACCTCATATAATAGCTCAGATGTTCAATCCCATCTTCTTCTTGGACTAAAACCATAACAATGGTTGTATCTGCAGTGGCGAGATACAGGAAATAGTCATTCTGATAATTAGGGGAATACATTAATGACACTCGGATCAAGGTATCTTTGAGAGCATCAAAGTGAACGCATGAAACTTGGTCCCAATGGAAGGGAATTCCCTTTTTCAAAAGACGAGTAAATCCTTTAGCCATTTCGGTATATTTGGGAATGAATATCCTTAGAAAATTATCCTTCAATTGGAGTCTCTGTAACTGAAGTAAATTGGAATGTGGAGGCAGATCAAGAATTTCCTTCACCTTCAAGGGGTCGAGTCGAATTCCTTCTTTGGACACTAAAAAACCAAACAAACGACCATAACCAACACAAAGCACACATTTATATGGATTGAGTTGAATTTTGTAGTGTCGGTACCATAAAAAGATGGCTCTCAAATGTTGCAGGTGATCAACCTGTTTCTATGAATGAGCAGGTAAGTCATCTAGATAGGTATGAATGATGTGTTTGATGTCGTGGAAGGCATAATTCATTGCCTTATGAAAAGTTGTCCCAACGTTCTTCAAACAAAAAGGGAGTTTCCTATATGAAAATGTGCCTCAGGGACAAATAAAGGCAGTTTTAGATTGGTCTTCTGAGCGGATATTGATCTGATTATAGCTGGAAAATCAATCCATAAATGAAAATATTTCACATCCAACACATTCATCAATTATCTAGTTGATAAAGGGAGTGGGATAGTTTTCTTTTGGATAAGCATGATTAACATCCCTATAATAAACACACACTTGTATTATTCCTTGTTTCTTCATGACAAGAACAATATTGGAAACCTAATCGGTAAGAGGAATGGGGTATATGAAACCAGCATGCAAAATTTTTTCAAATTATGCTTTTATGGCAACAATCTTCTTCGGATGAATAGGACAAAGGCGTTGTCGTACCTGTTACACAAAAATATCGTCACCATGACTATTTGCAGTCAGTATGGGCCTATCATCACTTATATTGTCCTCCTAAGCAAGTCTCAGACCTTAGTTCTTCATGTCAAGCTTTGAAAATGAGAGAAAGATAAAAAAATCAATAAAGCTCTAGTTTCGCACTTTCTCTCACTTTTACCTGCGGGCCTGCACCCTTTGTTCATATTACCTGTGTATCTGCACGCTCTGTCTGTAAAGGGGTGGGTGCGTACCCCTGTGAAAGTAAAAAAGGCGCAAGTTTATTCTAAAAAACTCACTTTGGGTTAATTCTAGATGATTCTAGAAGGAATTTTGACGTTGATTGTTCGCTCCAAGATGATTCATGCATCCCAAAAGAGAAGGAACTAATCCCTTGATAAGAGGAGCTATCCCTTTGAAGGATGGCTTTATCCCTTTGAAGGAGGACCTAGTAACTTCCCTCCATTGCACTATAAATTAAGGCATAGGGTTAGTTGTTGGAGAAGTTAGAAGCTGAACATTTTTTAGGGTAAATGCTGGTGGAATTGGGACTTCCTAGTTAAGCTTGAGAGGAGAGATCACATACCTTTTGGCTTCATTGGGAAGTGAGTGAAACTTGTCAAAGTAGAGGAGACTTCTTGTTGGACCCTGGGAGGAGCTTGTACAACATCAAGGCACAGGTTATAAATTTCTTCTTTGATTTGAATTAATACAATCAGATTCATTTTTCTCAACAAATTGTCTTATGTGGTTTGTTTCATAAATTCCTTGATCCTTATGATGGATATGTTTTATGATATTGGCTTTTCAGGTGCTATTTAATTTGTTTTCTTGTTTGTGTTTGCAGACTTGCTACAAGGGAGTTCATTTGGACCAAAGGAGCGAGGCTTCCACAAACTTGCATTGGATCCAAGGTAGGCCTAAAACACTTGTTTGCCTTTGTTTTAATTGCATATTTAGAGAAAGATAGTTTTTCATTGGCTTGCTTGTCACTAGATATCTTTAGATACTAGGGAGGTCGATCTTGTCTTCAACCTCGACTCATTCCGTGTGACAAATTGGCGACTCCGCTGGGGACTTTATTTTTTCCTTGTTTTGACTTTGACCTGAGAAACTGTGTTTTTGTTTCTTTTTTTGGCTTGTTGTGTGTGGAATTGGGTGGATTTAGTAGATCTAGGATTATTTTTTGGTTTTCATAACTTTAGGAGAAGCCCGCACCCTATGCCTGTAACACAGTGCGTACTTATACGCATGTTTGCTTTGCACACAGAGCGTGCACACACCTGTGTGAACTGTGGGCCTGCGGACCCTGCTAAAATTTTGAAAAACCTAAGATTTTCTCTTTCAGTAATTTTAGTATTTGTTTAGATGTTGTTATCCCCTGCCCAGACCTGCATGTGACTTGTTAAGAACTTTCCTTAGGTTAATTTCATTGGTGTTAGGGTTTTAGGTGAAATTCCTAGAAGTTTTGGTTGTTGGTCTTGATTTTCATTTTGGTCGTGTAGTAGCTCAGAGCTTAGAAGCTGTAGAAGCCTCAGATCACCTTTGTTTTTACTGGCCTTCTTATGAGTCTGACCATTTGAAAAATCTACCTTTGTTGAGGAATCCATCTTGTGTTTTCTCTTTGCGAAACTTCGAAAAAGCTTGTGTTAAAAGTTCGGATTTCATTTTTAAAAAAGAAAACAAAAATTCATTGTTTTTTGACTGATTTGTGATTCTGGACAAGTTAGTCCTTGGTTTGCTTATAGTCGAGTAAAACATCCTTGAAAAAGACATTTTGTAAGCTTTTACTTCAAATAGTTTTTTGTAGTTTATAGATCTCAAGATTTGATTTGTCCATAGTTTTGAGTGTTTTATAAAAAATAAAAAAATATCTTTTGGAAAAAGTTTGTTTTTGTAGTATTTGAGCGGTTGAAAGAAAAGGGAAATTTTTGTGAAAATAACTAGTTGTCTCGTTTTGAGTGCATTGGAAAAGGCAAAAACTCTTCTTTTAATTTGTTTGTTAAGAAAGATTTGTGTTTACACGCATTTGCATTCTCAAACTCTTTCCTAGCTAGAAATTCATTGAAGGGAAAAGATTGCTTAATCATCTTTAGTGCATTTTTTTTAGTGATTTCGAGTCGAGTCTTCACACCACGAGTTTCATCTCCGCACCTCTTGACTTAAAGAAAAACCAATAAAAATAACGCTTAAAGTAAAATCAATCTCAGTAATCTTTTATTTCTAGGGCTCTTATTACACCAACATAGCTTAGGCTAGTGTCTTGGAGTAGGGAAGTAATTAACTCTCCAAGACAGTAAAACAAACAAGTAGTTGTATCTTGCGGTAGGAGAGAAATCAAATTGTTGCATCTATGTTTTGGGAAAGCTCCTCTTAAAGGAGAAGCACGAGATCGTGTCCGAACCAGTGTGGGAATCAATCCTTCCTCATTGGGAACGACGCCAGATATTCACGTATTAACGGTAAACCTCAGATTAACCATTGTCGAGGAGCCTGGGGTCACTTGTTGGTAAACCTTGGATTATGTCAAGGAGCCTTCAAGGGGATTGAGCTTGCTACTCTGCCCTTGCGTGCGTATCAACTCGTAGACTATTCCTTCAAGTATATTTGTTTCCGTTGGTAACCATAGTGACCATATTCTGTACGATTCTTCCTAAGGTGACGGTGGTGGGAAGATTCCACTGTACCTGGAGCAGACGTCGGCTAGACTCACTTGGATTTTCTGGGCGGTTCTCTTCACTCGAGATGGTTAGTGGAGAAACTTGTGCCAGTCTATTCATTAAGCAGGTTGCCGGGGTAACTGTTCCAACCGCTATTTCTGCATTGAACTCTGCGACGTTGGATTTCATCACCAACTAGTGTTTTCAGTACGGAAAGTTACTGTTTGTGTGTGGTTTGATCTCTTAGATTCTTTAGGTGTGTGATTCAATTTGTTTGGTTCTTTAGAGGCTTTAGGTGGTTTTCATTGAGATTTTACTTTGTTTTCGTGTGAAGTAGTTAAAATTTTTTAACCGTGGCTGAATTACCGAGGATGTCCCGTAGACTTCGGGGCCAACCTCCTGAGTTTTCACCGAGCCAGCCTGAAGGGCTACGAGCCCTGGTAACTCCTAGAGACAGTAGAGTTGGGTCACCTGAAGAAGGAGAGTCTTCTTTGGTGGTACATCCTGATTTTAAAGCTTTAGTAGCAGATTATAATCAACAGTCTGTGTCTATTTTCGAAGTTACTAGTAGTGTTTCATCTACTAGTGATATAGGTGAAGAACCTGAAATATATGAACCCGAATCTGACATTGCTGCTACTCCAACATCAGGGTTTGCCTCTCCAGCTTCTAGTGGTCCTAGTTCACCTAGGGTAGAAAGAATAATTACCCAAAATCTTCCTTCTGGACTAATAGCTATTGAATAACTTGCTATTCCGGAAAAAGAAGAAGGCATCCCTATCCCTGAAGATCGACCTGTCATAGACCTTAGGGAGTGTGAATCAATCTTTTACAATCCACCTAGGAGCAGTACTTGGTATCTTTCATTGACTAATTTTTTGGAAAACCCGGGACTAAGTTTTTCACCACCTCGTATTTCTTATCACCCAACACCTAGAGGTTACTATCCTCCGTTAAATATGTCAAGACAGTCGTCCATGTTTTCTCAATCTCCAGAAGCCTTTTTGTACGGCGGTCCTTCTGTTCCCGCTGGGTATCAGTCACTTTCTGTTACTTTTTCGGGAGCATCTCCTCAACCTATTGAACAAGGGTAATTAACTGAAAATAATGGTACTAAACCTTTGAGTGTAGAAGATATTCTCATGATGTCGGGTACTATTCCCAATCCTCAACCTCAAGGTGGCCAGTCACCGCCTGGGGGGCAGCCTAAAAGTCCTCAAGTATCGCCTGGGGGGCAACCTCAAGGTACCCAGTTTGCGCCTGGGGGGCAACCTCAAGGACAGTACATACCTACGGGACAGTACATTCCTCAAGGTCAACCCTAGACTCAATATGTACCTCAAGGTCAACCCCAGTATCAATATGTACCTCAAGGTCAACCCCAGCATCATTATGTACCTCAAGGTCAACCCCAGTATCAATACGTGCCTCAGGGTTATCAACCCCAAGGTCAGTACCCAACCCAAGGTTACTAACCACCTTCCGGCCAATCATATATTTAAGGATCTGGAAATGTACCATTGAATTATCAACCCTACCCTCAACCCGGTTATGGTCCTTAATATTCTCAACCTGTTATGGGTCCGTACCTTGGAATGAATGTAGTGTGGGATCCATCTCAATCCCAACAGGTCTTGCAACCAAATTTACAATTGTCATCTCAAACTGGACAACCCTTGGTTTCTGCTTCACCCTAGTAACCTGTCCAATCTACTATTCAATCTTCTGCACCTTCTGTAGTTTCTCAGCCTGGGCCTAGTACACCTCGTACTCCACCTCAAACGACTGCTGCAACTACTGCAACATGTGTTTCATCTACCCCACCTACTTTTGGAGTATCGATAGCTCTGATTTCTACTGTTCCTGTATCTACTCCTCAGACATCTTTACCTCAGTCTGGACCCACGGTCCACACTTCGGTTCAGACGCCTGTAGGACAAACTGGTTTAAGTACGGTTGTCACAAGTCAACCTCAATGTATTCAACAACTGTACCAAGGATAGTACCAATTCAGTCTTGTTGTGCAGCAGTGAGTCTATCAGTATCAACTGTACCCTGGGAATACATATCAACAACCTCAACAACCCCAGTATGGTCCGGTTAATCCTGGTTTTCCGGGAGGATATAATATCCCAAATGCAATTCCAATTCCTAGTTATCCTGGATATCCTCCTCCTGGGGCTGGTCTGACGACCCAGAGTTTTAGGGACCCTAATTGTCAGTTACCGTTTATCGCAACTTTGGACTTGCTTGATTTGTCACGCCTTACAAACGATCCAATTAACTATCTTCCGTTTTGGCTGCCAATGCCGAATAAGTTGCCTAGTGATATTCCTAAATTTGAAGGTAAGCCAAGAGAGGACCCATCAAACCATGTGATTACTTATCACCTCTGGTGTGCGTCTAATTCCATTTCAGATGATTCAATCCATTTAAGACTTTTCTAGTGCACTCTAATTGGTCTTGCGGCCAAGTGGTACATTGAGTTACCACGAGCCACTTTTTATAATTTTAGTCAGTTAGCTACTTCATTTCTAACTCATTTTCAATTACCAGTCAGGTATGACAATGGCACGGAATTATTAACTTCGTTAAAACAGTCGACGTCCACTTACATTTCAGATCACATTCATGAATGGAGACGTCGATGACATTTAGTGAAAGTTTTTATCCCAGTTCAGATCTTAGCCGAATGGTTTGTAAAATCTTTACTGCCCAAGATCACTGAGGATGTAGCTAAGGCCGGAGTCGTTATTGAGGAGCAAGTAATTGCTCAAGAACAGTACCTTGACTTAGTTTATACTCAGCCAGGTACGTTACACGAGAAAATCCCCGATCTTCCCAAGCAAAATCAAAT
The DNA here is from genome assembly GCA_000404065.3 of Pinus taeda. Taxonomy (NCBI): domain Eukaryota; kingdom Viridiplantae; phylum Streptophyta; class Pinopsida; order Pinales; family Pinaceae; genus Pinus; species Pinus taeda. The sequence continues at coordinate 241,613 of APFE030586984.1, forward strand.
TGTTGTAGCTCCTTCAGGGTCTCATGCCGCTGATAGTATGATTGGTACGGTTAATACCAAAAGTAAGAAGAAGTCTTCCAAGAATTCTTCTCCTATCATAACCTTGCCAGATTCCCCGACAGGAGATTCTTCCGCAGAACTTTCCGTCGATATTCATGTTGTAGAGTCATCTACAGCTAAATCAAAATCCAGTGGTAAGAAGAAAGGGAAGAAGAAAAATAAAACAGATAAAAATCGAAAGAGAAACCAGAAAAAGCAGAATCAACTAATGAGAAATGCAAACCTCGTTATCCTTGTCTCATTTGTGACGAAGAGCATTTTACGAGAGACTGCCCTCATTGTGCAGAGGTTGCGAAAATTGTCAAAGGTTCCCAAACTCCTTCTGTTTTGAAGGATCCTTTTCCAAGTCAAGACAGTAAGATGATAGGTTCTTCCTCAAATTCCACCGAAGAACCCATACTGATGATGTCCCATGTTAGGATTGTGACTCGATCGCAAGATTATGTAAGTAAAAGTCCCGTTGATGGTAAAGAAGCAGAATCTTCTCATTCTACCCCATCAACCTCAGCTCCCGGTTCCGATCCGCTACAGATCGAGAAACCTAATCCAGACTTATTAATCAAACCGCCCGCCAAGGGTATACTTCAAAAGTCGGCTTTCAATCCACATGTGAGAGCGGCTCAGAACTATAACATTGTTGAAGATTTAGCTGTTTCACCTTCAGCAATGTCGGCTTTGGTAGTGCTGCAATCATGTCCAGCACAGCATAAATTACTTTTGTCCGCTATAGGAGCTCTTGACGTTCAGGACTCGAACCTTATAATATTCGATCTAGAAAATAGTGCACCATGCTTACATCATCAAATGGCTGTCCAAATTCCAGTGATAGTCAAAAATAGACCTGTTCATAGGACTGTGATTGATGAGGAAGCTTCAATGTGTATTATGTCGATACAATGTTGGAGATCGCTTGGTTCTCCTTCACTAAATCAATCCCTGACAATTCTAAAGGCCTTCGATGGCCATGGGTTTCATCCTTTTGGCATTCTATAGGATTTACCTATAGGGGTTGAAGGTAAAACCATTAATCTACATGTGGAGGTGGTTGATGCCCCTCTAGATTACAACCTTCTCTTGGGTCATAGTTGGTCTTACGCTATGACAACTGTCATTTCATCGGTCTTTCGGCTTATAAAGTTCCCTCATAATGGAAAGATGGTAACCTTAGACTAGCTGTCTTACTTTTCATTCGACCTAGCCTCTGCTGAAAGCATTCATCATGTTGGTAAACGACTATCCCGTATAAAGATGTTGGAGTAGGACTAGTTAAAGATGCCAGTTTACTGGGAGCTTTTCCTTTTCCTCCTATCAACGCATCGTCTTCTATTGCAACCATTCATATGATCTCATCAGACATCATTGTTTATGATGATCTTGGATCATACCTTCTGAACCTGAGATAGACTCATTTGGTGATCTTATGCCTTTGAGTCCGTATGAAATTGCATATCAGGCCGTGCAGTCGTTCTCCGACACATCTTCAACCAAAAGTGAATTAATGAATGTGGTCCATGAGGAATCACTTTCAACGTCAAACTTGGATTCAATAACGTTTTCTGAACTTGTTCAAACTGATGAGAAAATTCGTGAAATCCTATGTGTCGATGATTTAACATGGGAAGATCTTCATCATAGATCTTTGGTTTTACCCGAGGGTGATCATTTTGAAAATGATTTTTCATCAATTTTTACAGTTGAATATGTCAAGAAAGCTCAGAATCCAAAGAAACGTCCTGATTCAGAGTTAAACTTGGGAAATATTTCTTGAACTATTCCTCTTGACATTTCGGTTAAGCCTGGAATTGTTGAAAACATTCATATAGGTGCCTCTTGTACGGAAGATTAAATTCAAACATATAAGGCCCTATTTCAAGAATTTCATGACGTGTTTTCCTGGTCATATGATGAAATGCCAGAAATTGACCCCGCAATTGTTGTTCATGAAATCAAAACTTACCCGGATGCTAAACCCGTCCGGCAACGTTTGCGTTAGATCCACCCAAGAAAAGTTGCTGCAATTAAAGCAGAAGTTGAAAAATTACTCAAAGCAAGTTTCATTTATGCGATCCCGTTAACGGATTGGGTATCGAATATTGTTCCTGTTAACAAAAAACGAGGGACAATAAGAATATGTATCGATTATAGCGACATTAATCAAGCCTATCCAAAGGACAATTACCCAACTCCCTATATCGATCAAATCATCGATGATTGTGCCGGTAGTGAAATTTTCTCCTTCATGGATGGTTTTTTCAAATACAATCAAATCAATATTATACCTGCTGATCAACCAAAAACGGCTTTCATTTGTCCATGGGCACATTTTCTTATTGCAAATTACCTTTTGGGCTTAAGAACATCAGGGCAACTTTTCAAAGGGCGATGTCTTATGCTTTTCATGATATCAAGCACATTGTGCAACCCTATCTCGATGATTTGCCTACTCATTCATTACATCGAGCTGATCATCTCATTCATTTATGTGCAATCTTTATGAGATGTAGGCATTATCGGATTAGGTTGAACCCACACAAGTGTGTTTTCTGTATAGAAACGGGTCGGTTACTGGGGTTTGTTGTTTCGAAAGCCGGCATTCGCGTCGATCCCTCGAAGGTTGAAGCCATTGTCAAATTCCCTCCTCCTTCAAGTCTTTGCCAACTCCAAAGTTTGCAAGGGAAAGCAAACTTTTTACGGCGATTTATTCCTAACTACGCTGAGATCACCAAGGGTTTTACCTGGTTGTTGAAATAGAATACTCCGTTCTTTTGGGATGAGATAGCTGAGAAATCTTTTGATGCACTAAAACACGCGTTGACCCATGAACCATTGTTGCATCCTCCCAACTACAACCAGGACTACTTCTTGTATCTCGCTGCCTCCCATTCCACCATCGGAATGGTGTTAGTTCAGGAAGATGAATTCGGTACTGAACATGTGATATATTACCTTAGTCAAACTTTAAATCCAACTAAGCTAAAATACTCACATGTGGAGAAATTGGCATTGGCAGCCGTTCAAGTTGTCCAACGTTTTCGTCATTACATTTTACTGCGTAAAACTATAGCCATTTCTGATTGCAACCCTATGATATATATTTTGACCAAGCAATTGGTAGGGGGCAAGTACTCCAAATGGCTTGTGATCTTGCAGGAGTTCAACTTGGAATTTGAAAAGTCTAAGTCAAAGAAATCTTTAGTTTTTGGTGAGTTAATGTGTGACTTCCTGCGTGCTGACATAGAAGTTGTGGCGGAGGAGCCCATTGCGGACGAATCCTTATTTCTAATCAACACTTTAGATCTGTGGTACGGGGATATCATCGTTTATCTCCAAACCCAATCTTTTTAGCCAGATATTTCATGGTCGTCGAAAAATACGATTCCAGTCCCAACAATTCAGAATTATTGGAGATACTCTTTATCATCGTGGGGCGGACTCTGTTTTTCGACGTTGTTTAAATCATGAGGAAGCCGAAAGGGTCTTAAATGACTATCACTCTGGAGCATGTGGTAGTCATATGTCTGGGTATGCCACAACCCAAAAGATATTGCATGCTAGCTACTTCTGGCCGTCTATGTTTAAAGATTGTATTAACGCGGTCCGAAAATGCGACAACTGCCAAATTTTTAATCGAAAGTTGCGCGCTCCACCTGCTCCTCTCCACCCTATAATTGCCATTGGTCCTTTTGCCAAATGGGGTATCGATTTTATTACATGTAACCCTCACTCGGTCGGGGGGGCATGCGTATATCATCCTTGCGGTAGTTTATTTTACCAAGTGGGCTGAGGCGATGCCTACATTTGAGGCAGACAACAAAACAGCTGTGATTTTCGTGTTCAATCATATAATAGCTAGGATTGGTGTTCCACAAGCGATTATCACTGATCATGGGCGTCATTTTCGAAACATTATGATGACTGAACTTACAAGCCAGCTTGGCTTGCATCATGATAGTTCAACTCCTTATTATCCACAAGCTAATGGTCTAGCTGAAGCCATCAACAAAGTTCTAGTCATCATGATCCGACGGATCATTGGGATTCACTGGTCGAATTGGCATAACATGCTATTTTCAGCGCTTTGGGCATATCGAACCTCAGTAAAAACATCAACAGGGTTCACTCCTTTCCAACTAGTTTATGGTCTGGAAGCTGTGTTACCCATTGAGTGTGAAATCCTGTCATTGCGAATGGCCATCGAATTACTTCCAGCCACTTCTGAAGAGGAAAGACGTTTGATACTTGGCTCAGCTAGATGAGAATCAACGCGATGCTGCATTAGCGATCAAAAATCATGCAAAACATATTAAAGCTCAGTATGATCAAAATGTGACCCCTTGAAATTTTTCGGAAGGATACCTAGTCTTATTGTATGATCAGGCAAATGATAAATTAGGTGCTAGAAAATTCGTGCCTATGTGGCATGGTCCCTATGTTGTCAAGAGAAAGCTAGCAAAAGGGGCCTATGAATTGGTAGACTTTGACGGGGTCTCTTTAGGTAATCCCAGAAATGGTCTTTACTTGAAGAGGTATTATGCTTAAGGATGGGTGTGGAGATTTTTAGTTAGGTTAGTTGTCTTTCTAGCTGGTGTGTTTTAGATTAAAAAGTGTTCTTAGCTTAGAGAGTGTTTTTCATCATTATTCCTACTTATCTTGGTTTACTCTTGATATCGCAAATGTCGACGCCTCTAAAAACATACATCGGTTTCGCTGATGGTGCTTGTCGTAGTAGACGGAATATTTCTTCCGCAGCTTGGGTTATGTATTCGCCCTCTGACGAGTTGGTATCTATGCATGGGGTAAGCCTCGGTCAAACAACGAACAACATTCCAGAGTATAGTGCAGTGATTGAGTTATTCTCTGAATCTATTTCATTTGGGATTCAAAGTTTTATAGTGAGGTTAGATTCTAAACTCATTGTATTATAGCTTAATAGAGTATATGCCATTAGAAATCCAGTATTATTGAGATTATTTTTGAGAGTTCGTCTCTTGGAATGTGAATTTGACTATATTGAATATCAGCATATTCCAAGATCTTTAAATACATTAGCAGATGCAATTGCTTCTCGTATGTTAAGTAGACATTTGCAATAGTCATAACAGTAAATTTAAAAACATTCCATAACATGTTTAACAAGATAAGCCAGTAATAGTGATATAGTATAATATAGGAGTGTGTCAAAATATACATCGTCCTCGATCATAGGTTGAAAAACACCTTATGATCGGCAAAAATGATAAGTACAGAAAGCAAAAATGTCATATGTGTCTACAATAGGCGATCATCCCATCATTGGTGATGATCTCGATAAGAAACCACTGCACGGGCCACCTTACAAAGGAACCTCCTAAAAGGTCCTGGGACCCCAATCACATAGCGCTGAAGTCGACGAGGAATGTCATCTATGCTGGTCTCTGGAATGTCTCCTGTCAAGTGCTCTAGATGGCTCTCCAATTCGACCAAAGTCTCTACTGATTCGTCCTGTGGGGCTGGTATCGCTGCAGCTGGTTGTTTCCTCTCGTAAGGCCGGAGAGCGGCTGGTCACTGTGGGCCCGCATCTGCATTTGAAACTTTTACTATCAATTTTTGGATGAGATAAAAAACAAAAAATAAATAAATTAGAAAATGTTGAAAATGATTTTACCTGAGTCATCCCATTGCTCTCCTGGTGGAAGAGCCATGTCTGGGTCACCGCGAAAATCTACCCCAGCATAAGGAAAGTCTTGAATAGCAAAAACCTGGTTTTCCAACCTTTGGAAATACTCAGGTTTGAATCGAACGACCTCTGTTCCTTCATCAGGATGACGGGCCATAATTGCAACCCATCGCATCAGTTTGGGCTCTCGAGGAAGCCCAGATCCAATGGTGAGGTGCTATGGGACCAACAGCGGGACCCTCTCCAGACCAAAGCTCACAACTAAAGCACCATATCCAAAGGTCTTCAGTTGTTCATTCTTGGCCTTGGTCAGTTGGCCTTTTACGTTAGCAAACACAACATCGCACCAGTTGAAAATGGTGCCTTGAAAGCAGTCAACTGCCATCCGCATCTGGGATCCAGTGGCTACATGTAGTGCTATGCTCCCGCAGAGTCTGGTAATTGTAAACACAATCACGATGAGTTCAGGACGAGATATGGTCTTGATATCTATCCCTTTGTCTCTGTTCTGAACATTGCAGTACTCTAGCTGGAGGCTATCAACAAACTGACCACCTGCCCTAGCCTCGAATAGAGTCAAATGTTCACCTCTCTTAGGCAAACCAGTCAACAAGTATATGTATGCTGGCTCTATTTCGAATTGGTGACCACCAATGAAGAAGCACTGGTCCTGTATGCCCCATCTATCCACCAACCACTGCAGAAAGTCCACCTGGGCCCTCATGCCAGGTATGGCCCAGAATTTGTATAAGTTGTTATCACTTTAAAAAAGAGATCTGATATATGTAACTTTTCATCCTAGCCCGATGACAAAGGTCAGTACTAGTCTATGTTGTTTTAATTTTGTTTTTCCTTAGAGTCTGAAGTTTTAAGAGGTCATGAGTCAAGTTTATTCCTATCTACCATTGGTTCTCCTCCATACACCATTGTTTCATAGCCACGTGTCATCTTATGTCAGTCACCAAGTCTTTTGATAATTGCATAGCGCATGCATACTATTAAAGTGTTTTCGCAGCGCTTTTATAGTTTAGCAGTTTCGCAGCGCAAACCCTATTAGGAAATTCTGCAGTGCATTATTCAAATTTTAAACTGACCGTGCTGCGAAATCAGGGATTCATACATTTCGCAGCGAATCTTTCCCGAAATGTCAAATCCGTTAGATGAATCACAGGCCGTGTCATCTCATGTCAGTTCATGTACTCCTCTTATCACGTTCCACCCCTCATTTCCATTATCACCACCATTAGATCTGTTGATACGCATGAATCATCATTTCCAAGAAAGGCCACTGTGCATAAATCTTAATGATGGTTGTTAATCTTGCATGAATAACAAATCTGCAAGATTGCAATTTGAGAGATTTTAAACGGCAAGATTTCAAGTTCATATACAAGTATGATCAAGCAAGCCAGAAAATCAAGCGAGGCAGCAAATTCAAGCGAGGAAGAATTCTAAAAGAAGCTGAGTTACAATTCAAACCAGAGCTAGTAGTCATTGTTTGCAAATATTTGGAGAGATCAATGGAGAAAAAGGAACACAGATCCGGCAAATGTCTAAGGAATGAGCCTGAAGGCCTGGATATAGCACTAAGGAATAAAGAGGTGGAGAAAGCATTCAAAAAAGCTAGGTGCTGGAATTTTTGCAAGAAGTTACAAGGAGGACATGCACAAGTAACCAAAGAATTTGCGCTTAATTTCATAGGCTTGAATTCAAAGGTAGCTATGATAGAATTGCAGGTCTCGCCAGAGATAATATCCACTATGACAGAGATTCCACGAGGACAAGAGGAATGGTTTAAAAATTTCAAATTTGACATGAATCCTTGCAAGGAGTTTTTAAAGAAAGAGTTTGTAAATGCAGATTTAAGTAAGTCAGTGCCCAGGAGCTATGTCAAAGAATATTATGCTCATTTACTCACCTGCATAAAAAAATACTTGACTTGCGTAGGAAGGTATAACAAGGTGTATTCATACCATTTTAAGCTCCTTTTGCATTTCACAGGGAAGGTTTCCATTGATCTACCTTTTTATCTATTTCGTAGTTTGAGTAAGATGTGTGATAAAGTACAATTGAGGAAAGACGATTGTGAAACCTCTTTGTTTCATCATGGTTTGATTAAACTACTGGTCTTAGATGAGCTTCAAAAGGTAGGCAAAGATTGGAATTCATTCATTTTTATGGCTGGTTTCAAAAGCCAGACTGGCCTCAGTCCTCTACCTGTAAGAGATCTCACAATAGCGGATCTCCAAACAGAAGCAAGAGCTAAGAGAGTTCCAAATTTACAAGCAAAGAAACAAGTGAGAGAGCCAGTACGGCCACTCATCATTCAAGACACACCTCAGCAATCAACTAAGGAAAAAGCCCATGTTAAAAAGATTGTACCTAAAACAAGCACAGCTGAAGTAGTCTCAAATAGAAGAACAAGAAGTCAGATGGATAAAGAAAAAGGTAAAGCAGTAGCGGTTGAAGAAAGTCCAGTTTCAAAGGGAAGTCTAAATGATTTATTGTAGGCTATTGATTTTGAGGAGTCCCTACTAGTTCAAGATGAACTGATGCAGTAAAAAAAAGAGAGTACAAAGAAAACCAAAGCCTCAAAAAGGCTTAAATTTTGATGAGCAAGTTGAACAATTTGTTTTTAAACCCAGGAGACCTATAACAAGGAGATTTCAGCAAGTACAGGAGGCACCACCAAGAACAGAGGAAAGAGGGGAAGAGACACAACGCCAGCAAAGAAAGAACACAGGAAAAACAATCGCCACATCCAAAGAAGACAATATAGCAGACCTGAGAAGAAAATTGGAATCAGCTAAGCATGAGATTGCCAGACTGAAGAAAGCTGGTAGAAGACATGCAGTCATACAAGCTAATTATTACAGAATTAAAACCCTATGGGAGGAGAATGCAACTGTAGATGTGGTTGACTGTAATACGCAATTTCATACTTGGATAGTGCCGGCAATCAAAGAAGCCAAGTACATCAGGATGATTAATATGCAATTGAGAGCTGGGAACAAGATTATGAAGAGACAAATAGAAGATCTAAAGGCACAGTTAAGCCAGCTAAAAGAACCTTCTAAATGGAATCACATTTCAAGTAAGATTATGTTTTGAGTTTTGATGAGTTTGCTTGATATCACCTTTTTTTGAAGAAGCCTAAATGTCCATTCAGTTTTTGGAAAGTCTAAAGGAAGTTTCGGCAAAAAAGTGCTCGATTAATAAAATTTTCGGGTTAAGAACAATGTCTTTTAAACAACTCAGCAGTTTCGTAGTGCGCTATGAAACTGCTGAAGGTGATGGTTCCAATATAAATCAACCAATTTTGAAGCAGAAGCGGGAAAATTTTGAGGGACAAATGTATGCAAGGAGACATCTGAAGCTACAACAATCAATCAGACTAAGACAGGTGGAGAAAAATGGTTTGGATCCAAATTTGCATTTTGTCATAACGTGAGCAGTTGAAGCATGGTTCAGACAGCCTAAATGTGTTTTTTGGTTTTATGGTTTTAAAAACAGTGGACAGCACATCAATAGTCATGTTTTAAAAACAGTGGACAGCACATCAATAGACGTGGCCACCCGTCACATTTTGGAAAGCAAAGATGAAAGACCGGCTTCTGTGGATTTGAAAACCATAAAACCGAGGAGCAAGGATAGTTTCCTATATTTCTGAACAGTGGAGAGGATATGGCATACAAGATCAGCGTGGAGCATTGAACACCCATCTCAGCCAAACTGAAAGAGAACCAGATGTCAAAGAAAGAGAATGATCCTAATCAAAGCCATTATTCATGTAATATGAAGTTAGAGTCCTATTTGATTTAGATTTCTAAAAACTCCAGTTAACAGTTTGTTGTATTTATTAAGTAGTTAAAGTTTAATAGCTGTCAGTAATATAAGTAGTTTTCGAATTCCCTTCATGCTTGAGGAGGAATCTCAATCAGTTAGAATAAGAACTCTATATATAGCTGAAGAAGCAATGTAAAAAGGGTTGGAAATTTTATGAAAAAGGCTGATATTTGGCTTATGTAAGACTCTGTTTTGATAACACATGTTTGGCTTTACTTCTCAGGATTCATGAGGGATTTTATGTTCAGAATGTGTGATTTTGTCCTTTTCCTAATTCTTGTAGTGGTATGAATGTGTAATCACTCAGAATTCACTTGAGGTGCTCTGACTTCCTGTATGCATTCATAGACTGTGTGGTCCTATATGCATTGTTATGTTTTGAATATTTCAAATGCTGAATGCCCTGACTTCTATGTAAAGTTAAATTCATTGTCATATTGAGATGTTGTTGACTCCATAAGCCCAATGGATAGTTGTTAAATGTGTTTCCACCATTCATATTCTCACAATTGTTTGACAAGAGTTAGCCATCTTATCTATAATCAAAATCATTAACCCCTTTTTGAGAGAGCCCTCTCAGGTTGAGGAGGCTAAGCCTCAGCCTAAAGTAGGTTTGGAATAGTTACTTAGAGTCAACCTGATCAGCAGCCTATCAGGACCTGATTTTGAGATAACATAAGCCACATGCCTTCAATGCATCAATCGAAGGTTGATGATTCATCGCGGCAAGATCTACATCCTCATGCTCCCGTTCTCACCAATCAAGCATGATGTTTACCCTGCATTCAGTTAAAAGGCAAATTAGAACATATGAAATTGAAATTTTTGGGTGGATTTTGAGTTTATTATGTTTTAAAAACCTTTGCACGGGGTACGCACCCTCTGGTTAGAGACAGTGTGTGAGGCCCACACCTTGCCTTCACAGCAGGTGCGTACCCCCAAATTTTTTCCCATTGCAAAAAAGTCGGGGTACGTGGGTCCCTTGTGGTACACCTGCAGGCCCCCGCGCGCGGATTTTTGAACCTAAAAGCTCCTAAAAAATGAAATGAACCCCTAAAAAACAATTTGAAATGGATGAAATTGAAGAGTAGGATGATGTGGATTACCTGGAGGAGACGACATTCGATTCCGACGGACGGATTTTCCGAAATCTTCACGGGAAGTTTCTAACCAAAAGCCCTTTTTTCTCACCCAAATCTCAAATGGTAAAAATGAATTGACGAAAGCCCTTTTTATAAGTTTTTTGAATAAATAAATTGCAAATTTGTTTATGTTTCACTTTGAAAAGGTAATTTTTGCAACATTTTTATCCATTTTAAACAGGTATGAGTAATGTTTGAGTTTTTGTTCAGGATAACGGATTTTTCAGGAAAAATTGATCATTTTCAACGAAAAAACATTAGATTCACCTTTAAGCTCTTTTCTGACTCCTAAAACATGAAAAGATTACCGAGTTTTTCTTTTTAAGCTCGTTAAAACGGAACTAAAAAGACGGTCCTCTTACAGCCCTTTTCTGACCGTTAAAACATGAAAAGATTGCCGGATTTTTGTCGTTTCAACTTCGATATTGGTCATAAATCGACGTGTCATTGGTCTCTTTTTTTACTTTTTTCAGATCAAAGGCACTAATTATGAAAAGTACTCCTTGGTCGTAAAGATCAAGTGGTTCTCTCAAGTATTATTTTATACTTTTTCGGGCTTGGGAGACACAAATTAACGAAAAAGGTCAACCCTGGAGTCTTCTTAAGTTTTTTCAGACTCTCTAAAATTGAAAAACATCGAGTTTCTCCTACACTGGACTCATTAAATTTTGACAGTAAAGGACCTGTTCAATTACAAACAGGAATGGACCACTCCTTCTTAGGGTTCAAATTTAAACTAAGTTGGACTCATCCGAAGGATGAGCTTATAATCAAGAAAATGTTATCCTCCTCAAGCTTGTAAAAAATAAAGAGGTACTTGCCAGAAATGGTGGGGGAAAGAGAGAAAAATGAGTCTGTTTGTCATACTTTGTGACCACTCTTGAACACGACACTTTATTCACCTGGGTTGGGAAATCCTTTGCCTAACAGTTGTTCAAACCACATTGAAAGTCTTCAGCCGGTTTCTGGGTATTGACTTTGGGTCAATTGTAACCAAATCATATGTCGTGTCGTTATGTGTTCAAGAGGTCAATGCAAATAAGCCATTCATCTGCAAAATATCTGTCATCCATCTTGACCATCCCTGAGTCAATCCTTGCAACTAAATTTATTCAAACTTGATCTATGATTTCGTGTTGTAGGCTTGCCTGCGACGGATCGCTTTCTATCGAATTCAACTCTTTATCTAGAAATATGATCTAGAAATCGCCAATACCTTGGGATCTGCATGCCTCAATGGCAGACTTCTCACCTTCGACGATAGATTACATCATTGACCTTCGACCAAAGGATTTCGTGACATGTTCGACATCAACACATCTAATCACATCTCATGGATTGTACTGAGTACTTTGAGAACCATTGACATTATTGGTGGTTTCTCTCACACTTGTTAACAGTTTAGATCATTGACTAGTAATCAAGTGGTTTCTACCATGTTCAACTTTGACACATTCATTCACATGGATAGAATCGTACTATTTCGGGGAGTAGAAATGAAGACCCTGGATCTAGTTTCCACCATCTAGGCTGCGAGGAATTTTGTATTCATTATATTTTGGACTATTCATAAACATATGGATGTGTCCATATTGTGTCTACATGTGTCTATACTTGTGATGTATTACAAGATCATTCCTATATCAGAGCAGTAGTTAGTTTTCTAGTTAGTTTTGATCTGAGTATGGGAATGCCTACCTCAGCGATGATATTCTCATATATATATTTTGCATTGAATGTTTTTACAGGTTCCAACCGGGCTCTCCGCAAGATGATCCTCGAAATGATAAAGTACTTCACTCTTCCTAATGATAAATGAAATCCTCATCTACTACAGACTTCGCACTTTAGGGGGAAATCTGTTACACAAAAATATCGTCACCTTGATTATTTGCAGTCGATATGGGTCTATCACCACTTATACCAACTTCCTAAGCAAGTCTCAGACCTCAGTTCTTCAAAACAAGCTTTAGAAATGAGAGAAAGACATAAAAAAAGCAATGTAACTCTGGTTCCGCACTTTCTCTCACTTTTGCCTTCGGGCCCGCACCTTTTGTTCAGGATATCTGCGTACTTATACGCTCTGTATGTAAAGGGGAGGGTGCGTACCCCTGTGAAAGTCAAAAGGTGCAATTTTTATTTTAAAAAACTCACTTTGGGTTAATTCTAGATGATTCTAGAAGGAATTTTGATGTGGATTGTTCGCTCCAAAGTGGTTCATGCATCCCAAAAGAGAAGGAGCTAATCCCTTGTTAAGAGGAGCTATCCCTTTGAAGGAGTATTCTATCCCTTTGAAGGAGGACCTAGTAACTTCCCTCCATTGCACTATAAATTGAGGCATTGGGTTAGTGGCTAAGGAGGTTAGAAGCTGAACATTTTTGAGGGTAAATGCTGGTGAAATCAAGACTTCCTAGTTGAGTTTAAGAGGAGAGATCACATACCTTTTTGGCTTTATTGGGGAGTGAGTGAAGCTTGTCAAAGTAGAGGAGACTTCTTGTTGGACCTTGGGAAGAGCCTGTACAGCGTCAAGGCAAAGGTTGTAAAGTTCTTCTTCTTTTGAATTAATACAATCAGGCTCATTTTTCTCAACAAGTATCTCATGTTATTTGTTTCATGGATTCCTTGACTTTCATGTTAAATATGTTTTATGATATTGCCTTTTCAGGTGCTATTTAATTTGTTTGCTTGTTTGTGTTTGCAGAATTACTACAAGGAAGCTCATTTGGACCAAAGGAGCGAGGCTTCCACAAACTTGCATTGGATCCAAGGTAGGCCTAAAACACTTGTCTTCCTTTATTTTAATTGCATATTTAGAGAAAGATAGTTTTTGATTGGCTTGCTTGTCACTAGATATCTTTAGATACTAAGGAGGTCGATCTTGTCCGCAACCTCGACTCATTCCGTGTGACAGTACCGACTTGACATCAGGATACATTTTCATCTCATGTTCAACTATACTAGAATGAATACTTGGCATTTCCTCATATGACCAAGAAAATATATCATATAATTCACAAAAAAGAGCATCGTAAGTTTCAAGTTATGATGGAGAACAATATTTTCCAACATGGATGCTTTCTAAAATTCCAAGTTTGGTTTAAATATCGATAGAAATGGTTTCTTCGATATTCGATAAGTTTTGTTCGGAATCGACTGTGTCTATACAGAAAAAATTTGAAAGGAAATCAATGATTGAAGGGCGATTTAGTTCATTTGGAATATCTTCTATGTGATATGGAATATGGGATCGATGATGATAATCTACCCATGGTTCTTCTTCTGTCATCATTGATTGGATGATTCCTTCATCAGTAGAAAATTTATGTGAAAAAGGATTAGAGGAAGTACCATATTCTAACGAACGATCAACCCATTCAATCAGTGATGATGGATTTGGATTTTTTGTGCAAGCCAAAAAGATTGATTGTTATGCGAGCTCAATTGGGCTTAGCAACATTGTTATATTATGCATATCAACTTCAGAATTATTGGAAATCTTCCATGAGTTAGACGAAGTGGAAGATATCATGTTACAGGTCTCAACTTTTGCAACTTCTACCATTTGTGATGGTGATGGTAGTGAAAATGTGCCCATTAGGGAAGAATCTTTGAAGGGACCTACCCCAATGTTCTGAAGAGAGAGTGAAGGTCCATGAACTAACAAAATGCTTCTAGTTGCCTATGAACTAGAGGTGAAGAAGGCGAGTTAATCAATTACTGTGATTCTGCCTTTATGAGGGAAAGCGATCATATGAAAGTATGTCAAAACCACAACAGCCATAGCATAAATCCATGGTCTTCCTACTAGAATATTGTAGTCAAGGGGTTCGTGTTGGCTTGTTTGGGCCTGACGCAGGTTTGGAAGAGTTATTTGGCCAAACAAATCCTGTAGCTACTGGCCCTTTTGGCAACAGCTCGTGGAGCGTGGATTGAGGTCTCACCTGAGGTAGTAGGGGAGGGTGCTAGAACTAGGTTTTTGCACCCTATGGATGTCTAGATGTGTACTGGAGGGTTCACGCTCTGGTCTACAGCTCCGCACTGCTCGGTCTTCGCACCAATCTAGAATCATTATATATTTCTTACTAGTTCACTATTCTACTTGATTATGACTCAGAATTTTTCAGCAAGGCCTTTAAGCAAACATTTAATCAACATACTGATTCGTGCATTTAAACGGAACCCAGATTTGTGTACATTCATCACATTCGCATTAACCGGATATAGAAAAGTAAACCATAAAGACAGATACGTGATAACACATAATTACAAAAACAAACTTATCTTTATTATTCTTCTTCACCAATACATCCAGATCTACCCTACACACTCAGCGACAGGGGTCTGCGCACACAGCTGCGAAGTTTTCGGGCCTCTGTGCACACAGTTGCAGAGCCTCTACCTACTACCCAACCCTCGACTCAGACTTATAGACGCTTCCAAACTCTCTTCTTCAAGAACCCATTACATTTCATACTCCAAAAGAACTGCCTTTCCCTCATAGAACCGTGCTCTATTTATACCCTTCCCTGGCTTGCGACCCCACGGCCTCATTGGATTTCATATGGAGAAAGTAGAATTTTAGATTTCATTCAAAATCTAGTAGACTTATTAGTTTTTCAGGATTTCAAGATCGGGGGATTGCAATGTTTCCATTGGATTTTGTCATGTATTAGTGTATGGAACTCGTATTTAATCAAGAGCACCAATCCCTATATGTTCCTTGATGTTAGTGACATTGGTTGTTGAACTCCTCCAGGATTCGCTCCAAAACCGGGAGCTTCTGAAAATGTTACTCCCACTCCCGTTTTCACTCTCGCTCCCTACTTTCGGTCCCACTCCCAATTAACATTGAGCCAGATGATGTTGGAAACTCTAGCAATAGCCAGTAGTACTGGTCACAAAATTTTGTTGTAGAGGCCATTTATAGCCTCCTTCGTTATGTGTTTTTGTTTTGATCTCTATATCATCATCGTGTATGTATTGGATAGTGCACTGGGTGCCATTTTGATATAATGGATATATTCATGAGCCTACTTTGATCATATGTTGTCTTCTATCTATATTCTAATGCTGTGTGTCTGGAAACATGAATGAAAATATTTAAAATTATGTGTTTTTATAAAAAATAAATATTTAATGTATTTTTTACAACGATTGAGTCATGGAAATCAAGCCGGCCGAGTCGATACCGAGTCGGAGTCGGAGTCGGAGTCGACCCTCAGCCGAGTCAAAGTTGGAGTTAGAGTTTTAAAACATTTAGGATGATTCAGGGATGATTGCGGCAGAGACGACAATTGGTTGTATAGCACAGAAGGAAGCTTGAAAAGAAGGGTTGGCCATATAGAGCTGCTAGGGAGGCACACACACGAGTGGTAGAGAAAATACAAATAAAAAATAAATAATTAAAAAAAAGGTGTTAAATTTTGATTAACATGTTCTTTCATAGGATAGTTACTTCAATCTTCCATTTCTTTTAGTAGCAATCACATCAATTATTATCACATTAACAGTAACTGAGAAAAGAACATAAATAAATAATACAGAGGACAAGCGAAGACAAGAGGACACATGAATATGGCTCAAGCTAGGGAAAAACCCCATGATGGGGAAAACCCTTGATCAATTCTTCTTATCATTATAATAAATCGTTCAACAGAGAGAGAGAGAGTACAATAAAAGGTCAAGATTGACTTGCCACTTTGAACATCCAGAGGCACACCCCTTAGATCAATAGATGGCCCAATCACAATGGAAATTTTGAAGCAATCAAGTTGTATATCATACAGTTGAAGAGGCTTGGACTAGTTAAGGTTGCTTGCAAATCATGTCATTTCTATACATGCCCTTGCTGCTCCTGGTTAGGGCTTGTGGCATACATCCTTCATAAACACATCCACAACATCCAACTGCCGCGACCTCTCTTCAAGTCAATCTGTCCTCCTTCTAGTACAAGTCTTCACTTAATTCAAACAGCCCTGCATGCCAACCAACTTTCATGAAGATGGGTCTACGGTTAACCTAGGTTCATGAATCATGATCATCCTCTCTCTGATCAACAAGATAATGCCTCCGGCTAGAATGAGGTAGGCCCCTTGAGAATGCGGCCCACCAAGGAGAGGGTTTTCACACCACAAGCTCACACCCAAACCCTCATTATGTCTTCAGTCATCCTCCATGACAACTCAGATCTGTGATAGGAGATAAGGAGCCCAGAATAATACTCGTATAATCCCAAACTTGCCTTTAGTAGACTCGGTCTCTAGCGTAAGGAACTCAGCTCATTAGGTAGCCCAAACAAGACGTCAAACTGTCCCTTCCTTCTTCGCTGGAGCTAACCTTCCTTCTGCGGCCATTTCAGAGAGAGAAATGTGTGATATGTTGTGTGTAAATGAGGTTGAAGGCACCTCTATATATACAACTCGTTGGGGTCAAGAGACGTGACCATTGGGTTTGATGAGCCTACATAGAGGTGAGACCGACGTTGATAATTTACATGTGAGAGAACATAAATTCAAAAAATATTTTTCTTTGACCAAATTTGATGATATTTAGGTTGATTTTGGTCCTCTCGAAGAGAGGAATTTAACACAATAATTTTCTTCATTAAATGCGCTAACCAAAGTGGAATTTGGCCATAGTTTCCAATTTTAACAAAAGGAGAGTTGACTGTGAGTGGGTTATGTTAAATTTTCCAATACTGGATCTGATTTAAATTTGTAGAAATTATCTTATGCTTAGAAAATATATAATATATTAACCTAGTAGATTATTTTTCTAAAAAGCTGTTGAATAAAAATACACTGTGATTTTAACTTAAATAATTTGTAGTGGAAATTTAAATAGAAAATCAGTCACAAATGCAACAAAATTTTCACCCCCCAAATCCTCCTCCCCTTTTTATTACTCACAAAGATTAAAGGCTCCTTTAATAGGGAAAATGATCCTTAAGGAATACACAAAAAATACAACTAATGGAACTTGGCCAAACTAGCCTCCATAAATTTGTCCTGCACTTTAACTATTTGTCTCACAAATTTGGCCCTCCTAGAGTTGCCCAGACCCTTCACTAGCTAGTGAGGCCTCAACCCTCTTGGCCTCCTCACATTCACAACACACCTCCAAAAACTTAGCCTCGACCCTCTTGAAATGTCCAAGCTTGCCGCACACTCTTAGCCTCAACCCCATGTAATTCTCGATCCTTCACTTGTGTACTGCACTTGCAAATTTATGCTCACTCGAATTTCCAGCTGCAGACTTTTCTTCTCCCTTTAGTCTTGAGTCTCTTACTCTTGCAAAATTTTCTCTCCCAATGAAATTGACGTGTCTTCCACCTCTTGCTTAGGCAGCTTTTATAAGTTTTGGTTGAGCTAGATCTCAAACCCTAGATCTCCTTTATTTTCTATGTGGTTCATGGATCTTAGAGATCTGTGACTACTACATCCATGGAATATTTGTACTAGGCAGATCCACTCGAAGGGATCACTTCTTGCTGGCTCAACCACAGAGCTTAACCTCGAGAGTGTCGAGAGAATTGAACCCATGACCTCTGAATAGAAAATGTGTTTTAACGACAAAGACTCGACTAATTGAGCTAACCCTTGAGGCTAAACCCTAGATATCCTAAGTTATGGATGACTAGTATTAGATCCTAAGCCTCACTTGAGATCAACGGTAGAGATTAGATCTAACTCACTAAAGTAAACTAATTTACTTTTGATTAGAAAACCTTAACAATTTAATCAATGTGTTTTTCCTAAGTTCGACTTAGGAAAGAGATCATAAACGTCACTCACTCAACATGATCAAGTACCTAAAGAGGCTTTTGAACATCTTCTGCATGCTTGGCACCTAGCTCATGCAGAAGCATTTGTCTGAGCTATCATCATCAACACTTCTTCCTAGCAAGGAAGATATTTTTCACCATTCCCATCTTATCTTTGTAGAAGACAAAATTCCCCTTTATAAGGGGCTGGTGAGAATATTTGCAACTTGCTCATCTGTGGAGATATATTGAAGCTTCACAACTTCCCTCTGGACCTTGTCTTGATGAAGTGGTATTTGATATCTATATGCTTGGACTTGTCGTGAAACATTGGATTTTGATGCGACTTTGATTATCACAATGAATCATAGTGGGATCCAACTCTAGACCGAATAAACCCATGAGCTCTTTGCAAAGCCAAATGACCTCACAAATCGCCAAACTCACTGCCATGTACTTAGCCTCTACTAAACTAAGTGTTGTTGAACTCTACTTCTTTCTAAACCATGAAATCACTTCTAATTGCAAGATGAAGCAACACCCTGAGGTGCTCTTTTTGTCCATTGCACTCCCAACCCAATCCAAGTCTATATAACCCTGCAACTGCACTCCATCGTTTCCAACATATATTAGCCCATAGTCCACTGCACCTTGCAAGTACTTGAACACATGCTTCACTACTACCCAATGCACCCTCAACAACACCTTAAATTTGCATAGAATATTCACAACAAAGCATATAACTAGCCCAGTGTTGACTAGATACATTAAGGAACCTATCAATTGCGTATACAATGTGGGATCCACCAACTCTGACTTAAAAGCATTCAAAATTTTCAAGTTGGTAATCATGGGTGTAGACATAGGCTTGCAATCCACCATCTTTAATCTCCTCAAGATATTCACCACAAATTTTCCTTACCCTAAAGAAAATCTCACATGTCTGTTGCCACACCTCCAACCCCAAAAAGTAGTGTATCATGCCGATGTCTTTCATCTCAAACTCTATACCAAGATCTCACTTGCACATTTCTATGAACTTCTATGGCCCTGTGAGAAAGAGGTCATCCACATAAAGAACAAAGATGAGTGGATCATTGCCAACTATTACATAGTACAGGTTGGAATTTGCGTCACTTTTGGTGAATTCCATGCTTAGCAGATACCCATCAATCCTCGTGTATCATGCTTTTGGTGCTTGCATGAGTTTGCATAATGCTTTGTTCAACTTGCATACATGAAAATCTCTCCCATCCACCTCAAATCCTTGTGACTGCTCAATGTAGATCTCTTCCTTAATCACTCCATCGAGGAAAGATGTCTTCACATCCATTTGATGTATTCTCCACCCCATCTCTGAAGTAATAGATATAACTGTTGAAGAATGTAACTAGTATTGGTCTTCATAATTATATTTGGCACATGACATGATGTAATTATTATTGTACTTGTCAAAAGAAAGAATTTTTTTTTTTGTAAAAGGAAAATATTTATTTAAAGCATGGATTTCATGCTCAAAGTATTTGGGTCCTAGGTTAAATCACCCATTGTGTGCTCTAGGGATTTTGTCTTGAGTTAAAGTCAATATGTAAAAAAGACCCCATTGGGCACTTGTAACAAGAAAGGAAATATTATTTTATTGTTTATAATGGTCTAGAAAGACCCCAAGTTCAAGTCGACGTGCCATGTTTAAGTCGGCCTAGAAAGGCCCTACTAGCCCATGCAAAGACTATAAAAGAGGACTTCGATCCTTCGAAAACACACACTTGGGAGAACAATATCTGATTTGCAACTAGAAACAAGTGTGAAGGTCTTGGAAGATAGGAAAAAGGCCAACGAAGAAGAGAAGGACGTCTTACACCTTGGATCAACTCTCTCATGCGAAGTTTTTGTGATCACTAGGGTTTCCACAGGTCCAAGAGGTGCAAAAAGACTACAGGTCTGAAAGATGCAGGAAGACTACAGATCCGAGAAGTGTAGGAAGACTACAATCATTGTTTGAACGTTGAAAACTCCTACTGTAAAAGTATCTTCCTCTGTTGGCATTGATGGCATTATCTTGTCTTGAAATAAATTTTTGGTGGTTGGCAAGATCTTGGTAAAGGTCTCTATGCTTGGGTCCTGGGTATTGGAAGTCTCCTTCGAAGTTGTTTCTATAAGAAGAGAAGTTTGTTTTGGTTTTCCCATTTGGAGGGGTTTTTCCTTGGCTTGGAGCCTATCTCTAGTGTCCCTTTCTTTTGTGTGTGATCTTCATTGTTTGGAAATTATCTTAATGATAAGAACACACAAATCTTAAAAGAAGTAATAAAGAATCACAAGTAATTGTCAAGAAAAGAGAAATCAATCTAATAAGAAAAATTAATTGTTGCCCTAATGATTTCTCAACAATAACAACCCTGATAGAAGTATACTTGCCACAAACCTAGCCTTGAGCTTCTCAACACTACCTTCTACAGTATGTTTGATCTTAAAGATCCATCTCGAATTGACCACTAATTTCCCCTTTGGCCTCGACACATTATCCCACACATCATTCTTCACGATGGAAGCATACTCTAAAACCATGGCACCCCTCCAAACCTGTTGCCCTATTGCCTCCTCATAACTGCTAGGCTTGAAATCATTGATGTCACTCATGAGCACCA
Source organism: Pinus taeda (assembly GCA_000404065.3). NCBI lineage: Eukaryota > Viridiplantae > Streptophyta > Pinopsida > Pinales > Pinaceae > Pinus > Pinus taeda. The sequence continues at coordinate 262,724 of APFE030586984.1, forward strand.
TGTAATTGGGAAATTCTCTTGATGTTCTGCTCTCCTTGAACCTTGAAATTACTCTTAGGAGCCTCCACATGCTTGCCAGCATCTCCCAATGTTTGTTCAAGCCCTCTTGGTCTCCTCTTGATAGAAATGGAAGGAGCCTCCAACTCCTTTTTCTGATCTGAAGGTTGAGTTACAACTGTTAGTGATGCTGGTCTCGATCCTTCCCTCATTCTTTGGACTCTCTTGTTGCTTATTATCTGCCATTATTGGAAGGGGTTCATGTGACTTCCTAAAGGCTTACTCTCCTTGAAATTGACATCCCGGCTCACCATAGTCTTCCCTTGCGATGGAATGTACGTTGTGTCCTCTTCTCTAAAGGCACATGGATATAAACTGGACACTTGAAGATACAAAAATGCTCTACCTCCGGTTTCACCCATGTGAATGCCTCCTCAGGTGTCTAGTCACCCAAGATCTTATGAGGACTTCTGTTTTGAATCTACACTGCCATGTTGTAAGCCTTTTCCCATTGAAACATGGGCGTATACTAATCATGGATCATTGCCTTGGCAGCTTTGATGATGGCCCTATTCTTCATCTCTGCAACCCCATTTTGTTGTGGGTTGTAAGTCATTGTTAGCTCCTTCTTTATTCCTGCCTCCTTGTAGAAATTCTTGAAGTCATTGGAGGTATAGTCGCCTCCCTTGTTTGACCTCGAAATTCTGACCTTCCTCCCTGTTTGGTTCTCCACAAGAGCCTTAAACTCCCGAAATTGATTGAGACCTCATCCTTAGCATTCATGAAGTAGATCCACGTCCTCCTAGAGAATTCGTTAGTCATTAATGAATGTCACATAATAACAATAACCACTCAAAGATGACACTGACATATGACTACACACATCTGAATGTACCAAATCCAATATGCCCTTGGACCTGGTGTCATTGCTAGGAGAGGATGTATTGGCATACTTGCAAAATGCACAACACTTGAACACACCCTGCTGCTCTACGCTATTTGGTGAAGACTAGTGATAATCTCCCTCAATATAGGTAAGGTTCTGTGGTACAAGTGACCCATCCTCCTGTGCCATAACTGAACAAACTATCACTATCATGAACCAGGGTACATACATGCTGACCCTTCAACATGTAGAAGTTCCCCTCTCTCCTCCCAATTACATGCTTCACACCTAGATTGGAAGTTCTCAGCTTGAAAAGTACCTGTCCATCTTGAAAGTAAACCTCATAACTCTTGTCCTCCATGGCTAAGATTGCTAGAAGGTTCTTGGTCAACCTTGGAACATATAATACCTTTGTCACTTTCAAATGTTTTCCAGACTCTAGTTGAAACTAAATATTCCCACCTCCCTCTATAGCACACCTGACATTGTGTCCAACCTCCAAATGTAGCTCCGAGTCACCCGCTGAAATATTGGTGAACAACTCATGATCCTGTCATATGAAAAGAAGCAACACTGTCCATGAATCAGGCATGTCAGAAAGGTAGTTTATGTAACATCCCTGTTCTAACCTTGCTCTTTGTAATAATAATTGGGACTGCAATACCAGCATGGGGGAAACCACGACTGGTTGAACCTTTGATCAAACATTTGCTAATTATTATTTAAACTTAATTAAAACAATTGAAGTTTGGACAACCTTTCAGATCCTTGGTTTGAGGGAAGCTTGCTTGGTCACCTGTTTCGAAAAGCCATGACCCATACCCAACTGAATTAAATGTTGTAGTTGTTTGCAGCCGAGAGAAGCCATTGTCTGACATGTTTAATGTGATGCGATTGAGGCTGAACTGAGTTGGTAGAGCCACTGATAGTGTCATTTATGATATTGGATTAGGGTGGTGGACAAAAGGGCAGTGCTAATTCCCCTTTCCCCCTTGTAATCGATGAGACAACGGGAAAAACAACCTTGCAAAAAACAACATTGAAGAGCCAAGACGGGTCTCTCTCTGATACGCTAAGGGACACAAAGAAATTGTCTATATGTACACATCGAAGAAGAGAGATGGGGGTTCTCTCGGGGAGTTTCGTGTTGCAGCGTGCTTTGACCATTCAATTGGAATTCAGTAGCTCAACATTTCACTGTTTAAGCTTCCAATGGAGCATGGGCATTTGTATCTCTTGAAGGACTGAAGACTTAAAGGTTGGTTTGAGATAGTGTGGAGCTGTGAAGTGTGACTCGGATGACATAACAATGTTGGGGTTGACTTAGAGTTTGGTGCTTTGTGACCTCGAGCCTGTACCTTGTGACTTTGGGTATTAATCACCTTAACTGTGTTTGAGACGACTGAAATCCTTGTGTTGCCAGTGTGCAGTTTAGTGATTGAATTCAACCACTAAGTGCTAGCCTTTAGCTGATGAACCACTTAGTGCTTGTAGTTCGGCTAATGAACCACTTAGTGCTTGCCTTTTGGCTGATGAACCACCAAGTTCTTATCGAATGGTTGATTAAAACCACAAAGTGTTTGTAGTTAGGCTGATGAACCACTTAGTGCTTGCTAAGTTCTTGCTAATTGGTTGATGAACCATCCTTATTGTGGAATCAATTCCTGGATAGAACCTGCTAAGTGCTTTCTATCTGGCTGGTGAACCACCCTCATCTTGTAATCAATCCCTAGATAAAACCATTGGGTGCTTGCAATCAGATTGATGAACAACTTAGTGCCTGCTAACTGGTTGATGAACCACCCTCATCTAGAATCAATCCCTAAATAAAACCACTTAGTGCTTGCAGTTAGACTAATGAACCACTTAGTGCCTACTAAATGCTTGCTAACTAGTTGATGAACCACCTTCACAGTGGAATCGATCTTTTGGAACTGAGCAATATACCTCTCTTGACTTTGGTGAAATCTTGTGTTTTGAAACTCAAAGAGTAAGCGGGCCACTGCAGTGCTTACTACTAGAGAGCATTTGATGAACCACTCGAATAGTGGACTCCATCTCTTGAGTGTTTGACTAATCCATTGGTGTGAATTTCCCTTGTGCAAGCATTTCCTCAGACTTTGGATCCAACTCGGGGTGGTCAGTTGTAATAGAGATTGCACTGTAGTTGGCTTATGGTTAGATGGAGAGTGGAAGTCCTTCCTTCAATTGCCATCTATTCTAACACATTCAGATAAGTATAATGGTTTATGCATAGTTTTATTTATGGATCATGATAGTATTTTTTATGTTATTGATTGATGCATGGTCCTATGTCATTCATGAAAGAATGCCTGATTTACTATCTAATCATGGATGACCAAATATCTTGTATATATACGGTGATAATGAGCTCCTTGAACTATGTATGTGGTTACTGCCATCTCATGAAGTGCAAGATATCATATATGTTCATGATTGATGATCTAAAGTTCACTCAAGATTAAACAATTATCTTGCAAGTTTCGGTTATGCTAAATGTTGGAATTGGGTAGTTCACTGCCATACTCATGATTGTAGGCTATCTCATATGTTGCAAGTTTACGTTATATGTTGTGATCTCAGTGAATCTTTGGTTAGTGCTGATGACTAAATAATTAAGGAATGATGAGATAAATATGTGGTTTGTGCATATTCATGTGTGGATACTTGAAAGTTGTGATTTCACTTATTGATTGGTTATGGTGAGTGTTAGGATATTAAAGGCTGGCAGCACCATGGAGCTGCTACCCTGTTTATGATCTATAATTTATCTATATGCGTGGGATGAGTGCCTACATGACTGTATATTCCAGTTCAAGTTTTGTGAATCTTTGCAAAATGGTTCTTGTTGTTTTTGCTTCAGGTATGACTTCAAACTATGTACTTAGATCTCACCATATTAAGGAAGACTTGGTAAAATCGTTAAGGATTGAGTTGTAGACTTGCTTCATCTGTCGGAGGCCAATATTCAAGGCTCGACCATCTCCTTTGAAGAAATTGATGTTTGGTTTGATACCCCTAGTCTTAAGTGTTTTTCTTAGTTTACAGTTTATTTTGCCCCTTCAAGCCCTGGAGAATCTGAAAATACTAGTTGGTAGAAGTTTTGCCACTTTAGGAACGACCTTCATCTTTCCACGCTTGGATTGATTTTTTTCGTTGCATGGACAACCAAAGATTTAGAGGTTTGGAATTTTGGTAGAGCATCACACCTTGTGCAGTTCAAATTTTGTTAAATTTAATTTTGCGTCGAATTTGGGGGTTGGGACAATCGGGGGTTCCAAGGTTGTCCAACCCCTGGGAATCCGAATATCCCTGGGCTCAGATAACTACCTTCTTCTTTATTTCATGGGGACCACATCGCATAAGGCCCAGAATGCATTATATGCGATTTAATGTGGTATTTGGTAGATCCGGAAGTAGAGTAGGTGGGTTGGAGTCAACAAGGTCAGATTTTATCCTTGTGTGCTGGAATGGATCCGGGAGTTTGGGAACTGAGTGTGGCAAGAAGTGCACGCCTTGTGGAGGCTTGGATGGGTGTTGGGTCGAACTTGTTGTCAAGAAGAAGTGGATCCAGGGATCCAGGGGTCTAGAAGTGTAGCAAAGTTGGCACATTGCCATCAAACCGGATTTCCCACTAATCAGATAAAAAAGAAAAACATCGCAAACACGAGGATTTGTGGGCCCTATGCCTTGTGTTAACGTGGCAGGGTCATGTGGAGCACTAACGCCACCCACCGCTCACTACCCCTTGCCTTTGTTCATTATTGAATGTCGCAGGTAGTGACAACCTCAGCAGCATGACCTGGATGAGGAGGCAGGCCCCTTTATAATGACTTGTTACGGTGACGAGGAGACCATGTGGGTGCCATGTGATTTTATTGCCACCCATTGCCTACAGTTGAAACTTCTACATGTTGTATGAGTGCTGGTGAAGGGGCCAATCCGGTTGTTATTCTAACGTGAAACCCCTACTCTCGTTCGCTACCCTCCACGCTCATCTCTTTGGTTCACGTTGGCATAGTAATGTGCTCGGTGGCATGACATGGACATGGTTTTGGCATGAAACCCAAACACGGATCACCACCCATTGCTTGGTTTTGGAGACTTAACAACAAAGGAGAAGGAGCGATGGAGCGCCAAGCTGGTTTGACGTTATTTGGGCATGTGGATCCCACTAAAATCGAAAAATGCCACAAAGGGGCTTGGATAATATGGAATTGTTGTTGATGACATGGCAGAGGCACGTGGATGCCATGTGGGGGTCCCTGCTAATGTGGCATAATCAAATTGGTTAAACTTAAAATGGGCTTTTGGGAGTCAAATTGAGATAAATTTTATATTGCTAGAAAGCTCTTGATGAACTGAATGCAATGGTGGCATTGGTTTCGAGTTCTAACAACATTGGAAGAAGTGAAATTTTGTGACCCCATCTTCCTAATAAACTTTGGAGGTCAGGTCAAATAACAAGTAACACCTTCCATGACCTAAGATAGTAAAAGGGGTGGGAGGGATTGTTACAGGCCACCAACGATAATTCATTCTCAAAATTGGTGGCAAACTCATTGATTTGTGAACCTACTTAAGCTTCAACCTGTGCCTTTCCATTGACCTTCTTTTTGTTTGGACATTGGCTTGCATAATGGCCAAATTTGTGCCATGCAAAGCATTTTACTTTTCTCATGTCTTTCTTCTTTTTTGCTTGTGAGGTAGCCTCTCTTTTGGAATTCTTCTTATTCTTCCCCTTGCCCACTTTAATAGCAAGGGCAAGGTTCTCATCATCCCTTTTTTTGCTGGCCGCCCTCTAGAAACTCCTCTCGAATCTCCTCTAAGATGAAGTCATGCCACAACCTCCCCCAGTTTGGAAGCTTCTCTCGTGGCACAATACCCTTGAGGAAAGGAGCCCATGGCTTTGTGAAGCCATTCAGGGTCATCCTCACCAACTCCTCTTTTGACACGGCCTCCCTAATTGTATCCAACTCATCACAAACCTGTGTGTTCCTAGTGAGCTAAGACACTGATATACATCTTATTTGGACATCTTGCTGCCCTTGAGCTTCTCCCTTAGCACCATTTTCTTATTGTGATTGTCGCTTTGGTACAACTTTGTCAAAGCGTCTCGTATTTCCATGGCTATTTTCTTTTCAGAAATATGAGGGATCACATGATCCTTCATCCCATCGAGAATGATCCTCCTAGCTGTTGAAAAGTGTAACTAGGTTTGGTCTTCATAATGACATGTGTAATTATGATTTTATGTAATTATGTAAAGAATAAAATAAAATTATTTTTGTAATGTTTGAGTCATGGGTTTCATGCTCGAGGAATTTTATTTTATAGTTAAGGATCCCATTGTGAGCCTTTAGGGTTGGTCATCAAGTCATAAAGTCTAGGAAGTCAATGTCATGTATTAAAGACATGTTACATATTGTAAAAAAGTAATTTTGATTGGGTCAATAACCCTCCAAGTCCATGCCACAAGCTCACCTTGAAGTCAGCCTAAAGATAATTCTAGAAAGACATGTCGGCCCTTTTCACTAGGAAAAGTCGACTTATTTTTGATGGACTGACTACTATAAATAGGGTAGCTTGTCCCCACTTAAGATGAGATTTCGGTAAAGCATCAAGAACAGAAAAAGAAGTGCGAGAATCACTAGAGAAAGACATCATCATCAAGCTTAGGAAGAAGGAACCTAATCGAAGTTGTTTGGCACTGTTTTTGGGCTAGTTTCTTCGCACGTGTGGCAGAAACTAGGGTTTCTGCAGTAGTGTCATATCAGTCTTTGAGGAAGTCACCAAGAAGGTCTCCAAATTAACTCCCTTGCAAGCCGAGATCACCTAGAGAAGTCTCCAATGTATAGCGAAGGAGGAAAGCATATCCAAATGCTCTCCCTCACCTCCCACATGCGAAATTTCAGAGGTATGGATTGCAGGTCTGTGGAAAGGAACCAAAATTTCAGGGTAGCTGAGAAGTGTAGTGCATGAAGGCAGTTTGACTTGTGTTGAATTGAGCAAGAAGAAGAAGTAGAAAAGGAAGATCTTGTGACTTGGTCTTGGAAAGGTTGTGGCAAGGGTCTTGGTCTTGGTCTTGTTCTTGGTATTCGTCAATTGAAGTCTCTATAAGAAGAAGAATTCGTTTGGGGTTTCCTTTCAAGTTGGAGAGGTTTTGGCCTTGGTTGATCACCTATGTTATGTGTCTCTTGTCTCTTTATTGTTTATTCTTTGGTAGCTATTTGATGAAGAAGAACACTATAATAATCTAAGTAAGGAGGAGATCTTAATCTAAATAAGTAAAAAGCATTCACAAGTAGTGATCATTCAAGAGAAATCACCTCATTTCTATGCCCTAGATTTCTCAAGATTTCACGTCTTGTTGGTTATGGGAAGGAAATTGTGTAGCATCAATAGAAGGGGCGAGTTGCTGATTTGCAAACGCCCAAAATGCATTCTCGATCAACACCAATGTTATCCTCTCCTTCTAAGGATTGTAGTTGAATGCACCCTCTGACAGGTCTTCAAACCTTAGCCCAATTACAACCATCCTCACTACCTCTAAATCAAATACTCAACCCAGAAAAATATTACCATTGGAAAATAATTATTTTGCTAAAACCCTTGTGACAAAATTGATCTTCCTTGTCCTCAGAGTTTATTGCTTTAATACCATAATAAATTTTCCAAAATCAGATCTGATTTAAATTCCTAGCAATTTATTTTATGCCCACAAAATATATTCACCTAATAAATTATTTTTCTCAAAATTTAACTTAAATAATTTGCAGTGGAAATTTAAATAAAAAATCAATCATGAACACAACAAAATTTCCACTCTACAAATTCTCCTCCACTTTTAATGGTAATGTTAAAAATTTAAGTATAAGGATGAAATTTGAATAGAATATCAATACTAGGAGAGGGGAATGGACCCCAAAGACCAAAAAACCAATTAATAAAACCATTTGGAGTCCCCCACACTCAGAAAAAACATAAAAAAATAAAAAAAATTACGTTTTTGGGGGTTCACTGGCCGCTTTCCTTGACCCGGCCGGGTTGATATGGACTCGGTCGAGCCGACCGAGTTAATGCTGAACCGGTTCAACCACCGAGTTGAAATTTTTTTGGCCGACTCGGACCAACTCGGCCAAGTCGGTTCTGAGCCGGCCAGGTTTAAAAACACTGAATTCCTAACACCATACTATATGATTGTGTATACTTGTCACTTAGCCACCAATTTCCTATACAGCCACATCTTGTTTCCCTTGTGTGCTCTACAACTGCCAACTTAATAGTCACTTAGTTCTCTGTGTATGGATCCTTCTTTTTACATCTTGTGTTTTCCTAACACCATACTATACGACTGCCTACGCTTGTCACTCAGCCACCAATTTCTTATACAACCACATTTGGTTTCCATTGCATGCCTTACATCTGCCAACTCGATGGTCACTTCAGTTCTCTATGTATGGATCCATCTTTTTACGTATGGTCATTGTCCCTTCATAACTGTTTGTATGAACTTGGATTGCTTAGTACTTGCCACTCCTATATGGACCTATCTTATCTGTGTGTAAAGATCAGTTTCTCAGAGGCTAAGCTCTGATACGATGTTAATTTTCTAACCCCAACAACCTCACTAATTATTTCCTAGCAAGTTCCTTGCTGTAAAATTTAATTATTATGCAAATATGTTGAATAAAAAATATTGTTGGGATTTTAACACAAACAAAAAATAAAATAAGAAAATTAATACACCAATCTCATACACATGCACACATAGATTTATGCCCTTCAAATATGTTGTTTCGTTAATAATAATCTATAGCATACAAGGGCTTCCCTTCCTGAGTGCACACATTGATTTCTACCCTTCAAAATATGTTGTTTCATTAAAAATAATCTATAGCATGCAATGGCTCCCTTCCAGGGATAATGGCCCTATGAGAGAAAATAAAAATACAACAAAAACCTAGAAATGATCCAATTGATCAAACCCCCTGTATATTTGTCCTTCAATCTTGCTTCATTGATCTAGATCCTTCTCCCTTGTTTCCCCTTGGACTCTTACTCCAAAGCATAAACACTTAGATAATAGTCCTTCACCATTCATGAAGATACCACTTCTCACTGTGTTTCGTGCTTACTAGATGTGATTTCTACCTTAGCCTAGCCTTCCTTTTATAAGTTTGAGTTATTGACCAAATTCACAACCTTAATCTTCAAATTGATTGACAATTGAGATTAGATCTCAACTCACTTAAGATCAACAATTGAGATTCATCTAATTCACTCATGAAAATAACTTTTGTCTTTCATTATATTAACTCAGTTTATCTTATGAAAGTTATTTTCTTTAATAATTAAAGTAATCACTAAGATGAAGGGTCAATTAGGAAACTTCCGCAGATTTAGACACTTAACGTGTGCAAAAGTACCTGCCTCAGTTACTCCCATCAACACAATCATATGTCTCAGTTTATGACAAATATTTTAGACAGCCTAGTAAAGATATTTGAGCAAGATATTTCCAACCATGTAATCACATTTCTAAGGAGGGTTTGTTGTTGATTTTTGGAGTATCTACGATACATATTCCCAACTACTTAAGTTTACCCTAAAAGGAAATCTAAAGGAAGAAATTTGAAATTAAAATTTCAATTTATTTTGTCTCCAAAAGTCATGTCGACTCCAAACTATTCAAGTCAACCCAGCCTAATAGACACACCTTTTGGGGCACCTTAAAACCACTATATATTGCCATTCGACCTCATCACTTGGGAGAAATTTGAAACATCTCACAACATCTATTCTTTTGTTCACACGAGGCCAAGTTTTTTTGTGGAGGATAATCTTTTGTGGTGGCCAAGTTTATTTTATATTTGACCAGCAAGCTAGCTTGCACGTGTGGCCATAGGTTTAGATTGTTTGACCAAGATTTTATGGGCGGTTCTTTTGGACAGTTGACCACAAGTTGTGTTGAAAATGTAACTAGTGTTGGTGTTAATTTTAGGTATGTTCTATGCTTAGAGCAATTTATTTCAATTTTCCTAGTTAGCTCCATATCTTTTCCAGATTAGCAATCACATCAGCATTAAAGTAAACTACAGATAGAACATAAACATAAATCGCAGAAGACAAGCCAAGACAAGAGGACACAAGATGTGGTGCTAGCCAGGGACAAATCCCAATATGGGCAGACCCTTGATCAATGCCCTTATATGTTCTTCAATAGTTCAGCAGAGAGAGAGAGAGAGATAGTACATTTACAACAGAAGTCAACACTTTGACTTATCTAGATAAGAGCATAGATCATCTCTAAGAAGATGATACATGAGATCAGTTGAAGACATGTTGCTTCAAATAATTCTCCAAGGTGACTCCTTCACCTATCGTTGTGCTACATTTCGTCATCATGCTACACCTCACCGCACTGCACCCATCATCACTATGCTGCATCTCATCACGCTTCATTAATCATGACTGTACCCATCACTGTACTGCATTATGTGCCATTGTTGCACCATGTTGCCATCCTGACCTATGTGTCGGTTGCACCTTGCTTGCTTGTTGTCTCTAGCATGCTTGTTGTCCCTAGCATGCTTGTTGTTTCATGCTAGTTGTCCCTTGCATGCTAGTTGTAACATTGCATGCTTGGTGTATTTGCTGCTAAGTACCATACAACTATCCCAATGTTAGTTAGTTGTCCCTTATATGCTGCTCTCCTTTGGAGACAGATGCTCTCGCAGTTCCTGAAGTTTTGGCAATTCCGGTTGTTCCCGACAGTTTTGGCAATTTTGGTTGTTCCCGGCAATCTCGGCAGTTCCAACTTTTCTGGCAGTTCCAGCTTTTCCGGCAATTCCAGCTTTTCCGGTTTTTCCGGCAGTGCTGAATTTTACGACATTTACAGCTTTTCTGGTAGTTCCAGCTTTTCAGGAGATTCCAGCTTTTCTGGCAATTTCGGCTTTTCCAGCTTTCTGCCCTCTGGATCAGGGCAACATTATTCCTTAGGAGCTCCCATCCTACTAAAACCCAAAGACAAGTAGAGAGAGGAAGAGATCCCAAGTGTGTTGAAATGAATTGAAGGCCACCTCTATTTATACTAAAACGTTGAGCACATGTGGGGTTTATTTGGTCGCTAGCCAACCTTGACAAATTATCTTATAATGCAAATAAATTCATAACTCCATGAATACTTATCGGAATTGGATGATCTTTAGATCAATCCTACACCTCTCGATGAGAGGGATCCAAGAAAAATATCAACTGCCATAAATAATATGACCCACATGGAGTTTGGCCCTAGTTGCCAATTTTAAGACTCCCTCTCAACTAGGGAGAACTCCATTTGTTGATCCATATGTCTGACTGTACTATCTCTGCCATCAGTGCCCTGCACTGCTCTACTCTGCTCTGATTTGCTGAGCTTTGATCTGCTGAGCTCTGCTCTACTCTGCTTTGCTCTGGTCTGCTGAACCATGAAGAAGAAGAATTGATCGAGAATGTCTCATACCATTCTCTATTGACCCGAAGTCAGTTTCATCTGAAGAGAATGTGTCACATCACTCTTACTGACCCGAAGTCAGTTTTATTGATCCCAGATCAATTTCATTGATCCCAGATCAATGGAGGTCATCCTAGCATAGGAAGTATGGTAGATGCAACGATGCGTCCATCGATAGTACTACTATGGTCTCTATCCTCATTTCCCTGCTCATTGATCAGATGAGAGATACTTCCCATGAGTCCCAGACTGCATGGGTAGAATGCCTCGACATGAGAACTAAGCATCCTGTCCACAGGAGAATGAATCATCCTGTGAGTGGATGCCACGGAGAACTAAGCATCCTGGCCCACAGGAGAACTAATCATCCTGTTCCACAGTCACCACGGAGAACAAATCATCCTGGCCAACAGGAGAACTAATCATCCTGTTTCATAGTTGCCACAGAGAACAAATCATCCCGGCCCACAGGAGAACTAATCATCCTATTCCACAGTTGCCACAGGAGAACTAATCATCCTATTCCACAGTTGCCACGGGAGAACTAATCATCCCGACCCATAGAAGAACTAATGATCCTGTTCATAGCGCACCACCAGGGGAGGGTGAGTCGCCCTGTGATCGTATGTTGCTCCAATAAGTACCCCAAGCCCCCCAGAGCTCCCAGAGCTCAATGCATGCAATATGCAGGACCCTTATAAGAAGGTCTCTCAACGACTCCAAGTCGTTCGGGAAAGTCACAGATTTGACCTTTCCCCGGGGCTTTGACAAAATGTCTGCGACCTATACATATGTCTCAATGCGATGGAGCCTCCTCGCTCATCGACTTACCATATCGCAAATAAGGTAGTATTTGATGTCTATTTGCTAGAGAAATCATCAAATATGGGATTCATCAATAATCGAATCCCCCCTCTGGTTGTCACAGAGAGTCACAGTGGTATTCATCATGTGTACAAACAACTTACTTAAGAGCTTCTGCAACCATGCAGCTTCACACGAGATCATACTCGTAGCTATGTATTTGGTCTCGGTGGTGCTTATAGCAACCGACTTCTGCTTCCTGCTCATCCATGATATCAAAGCATAATCCAAAGAGAACCAGCACTGAGAACTGCTCTAGTGATCCTCCACACTGCCTGCCCATTTAGCATTCGAATAATCATGCAGTTTCATATTTCCGGCAGTGTATCTCAATCCATGAGAGATTGTGCCCTGAAGATATCTCATATTCCAAAAGATTCTTGGCACTAATCTAGTGAGGCTCAACCAACTATTAGCTCACCATGCTAATGGCAAAACATATGTCTGGACGGAAGTTCACCAAGAACATCAACACGAATGAGTTTATGAAACTTAGAGGCATTTCCCAAATCTGGTCCGACATCACTACCATAGAACTTCTAAAAGTTGAGATCCTCGAGGTAGTCATAGGCTTGCAGTTTATCATTCCACATTCAGAATCCAACTCCCTCTTACTTCTGCAAATGAGAGGGTTTGCACCTATCAGAAATAGGTCGTCCTCATAAGTTGCTGGTATGAGAGGTCTACCATCCACAACCTTCGGGTAATGGTTTGGATCGGTTTCACTCCTAGTGAATCTCAGCTTCATCAGACAGCTATCAATCCTCTCACACTACACCCAGGGTGTTTTTATTCAAGCCATAGAGGGCTTTCTTCCACCTATATACATGAGATTCCAGATCATGAATCTCAAACTCCTCGGGTTGTTCCAAACCTGTGGACCTGCTACATGAGGGGAATGGTCCCCTTATAAGATTTTCCTTTCGTAAATCTCAGACATGTACCTTCATGCTCTACTTGAATTCAGACATCCATTTCCATCAATGAGTGCCACCCTGAAACCTTTGACTTCCATTTCTGAGATGGACACCAGGTTCTTCTTGCGACCAGGTACATAAAAGAGATTCTGTAAATGAATCGAGTTACCCTTATTCAATTGAGAGTTAACATTCCCTACACCTTTTCCAGGATAAGTGGCACCAGCTTCAAGTATAATCCCACGATTTTTTCCATCTCTACCAAATTAGAGAGTGCAACCATCTATCCAATGAAGTGCCTTGAAGCACTACAATCTATAAGTCAAATTCCCAAAGAATCTGAAGGAGAGGGCCAATACAAGATAATGCTTCTTTATCTTATCAGAAACAACATTTGATTGTTCATACCTGGGGTTCCTTGCTTTCTATGAAGATGTCCTTGGAATGATTGTCATCATCATCAAGTGTTGTGTCCCTGCCATTCGAACACTCCTTCGCATAATGTCCGAACTAGTTATCTGCCTTTCATTCCACCCTGAGATCCAATCTTCCAATGAAGTGATCTTTAGGTAGGCCATATTTCGCTGCGCCATTACGATAATATTCTCTTCTTCGACTTCACCCTTGGTGAATTTGAAGAGGGATGAGGAATCCACTGATCCTTTTGTCCTTTCCCAACTGTCTTTGGTAATTCCTCTTTCACTCTTGCTTGGACATTGTCTTCACCTCAGCTCTGATACCATGCTAATTTTAGGTATGTTCTATGCTTAGAGCAATTTATTTCAATTTTCACAGTTAGCTCCATATTCTTTCCAGATTAGCAATCACATCAGCTTAAAGTAACTGCAGATAGAACATAAACATAAATCCGAAGACAAGCCAAGACAAGAGGATACAAGATGTGGCGCTAGCCAGGACAAATCCCAATGTGGGGAGACCCTTGATCAACGTTTCTTATATGTTCTTCAATAGTTCAGCAGAGAGAGAGAGAGATAGTACGTTTAACAGAGTCAACACTTGACTTATCTAGATAAGACATATATCATCTCTAAGAAGATGATAACATGAGATCAGTTGAAGACAGTTGCTTCAACTAATTCTCCAAGTGACTCCTTCAACCTATCATTGTGTTGGCATTTGTCATCATGCTGCCCTACTGCGCTGCACCATGCTGCACCCATCATCACTATGCTACATCTCATCACGCTTCATTAATCATGACTATACCCATCACTGTACTGCATTATGTGCCATTGCTGCACCATGTTGCCATATTGACCTATGTGTTGGTTGCACCTTGCTTGATTTTTGTCCCTTGCTTGGTTGTTGTCCCTAGCATGCTTGTTGTCCTTAGCATGCTTGTTGTTGCATGCTAGTTGTCCCTTGCATGTTAGTTGTAACATTGCATGCTTGGTGTATTTGTTGCTAAGTACCATACAACTGTCCCAATGTTAGTTAGTTGTCCCTTGCATGCTGCTCTCCTTCAAAGACAGATGCTTTGATTGTTTCGGCAGTTCCCGAAAGTTCCAGCTGTTCCCAGCAGTCTCGGTTGTTCCCGGCAATTCCGGCTTTTCCGGCATATCCGACAATTCCGGCATTTCCGGCTTTTCCAGTTTTTCCGGCTTTTCCGGCTTTTCTGGCAATTCCGGCTTTTCCAACTTTTCTAGCAGTTTCGGCTTTTCTGGCAGTTCTGGAAATTCCGGCTTTTCCAACTTTTCTAGCAGTTTCGGCTTTTCTGGCAGTTCTGGCTTTTCTGGAATTTATGGCTTTTCCAGCAGTTTCAGCTTTTCCTTAGAAGCTCTCCTCCTACTAAAACCCAAAGACAAGTAGAGAGAGGAAGAGATCCCCAGTGTGTTGAAATGACTTGAAAGCCACCTCTATTTATACTAAAACGTTGAGCACATGTGGGGTTTATTTGGTTGCTGGCCAACCTTGATGAATTGTCTTATAACGCATATAAATTCATAACTCCATGAATACTTATCGGAATTGGATGATCTTTAGATCAATCCTACACCTCTCGATGAGAGGGATCCAAGAAAAATATCAGCTGCCATAAATAATATGACCCACATGGAGTTTGGCCCTAGTTGCCAATTTTAACAGTTGGTCTTCATAATGTAATACAAATGTATCATTGATGTACTTATTATATTCATTTATTACATTCATTATTATTATTTTATTTCTAGTCAAAGCATGTTCTTCATGCTTATAGTGTCAATTGAGTCAAAAGAAAATTTATTATGATTCAAAGAAATGTAATTTAGTCAAAGTCCCATTTGGACTTGTTGTAGGAAAAAGGAAATATTATTTTATTTCACTCAAAAGTCAAAATGTTATCCATAAGACCAAGGTGGCCCTCCTTGGACAAGTCGACCCTAGGGGCAGCTATTCGACCCTCCTAGACATGTATAAATAAGACAAGTTCGACCTCAGTCATCACTAATCCAATCACATGAATTTCGGTGCAAGAAGAAAAATAATCAACAAAAGTCAAAAGAGAGAGAGAGAGAGAGAAAGGTCAAAGGAGAGAGAAATTTTGGTTTTCTATCTTGTTTATGTTCACACGTACGAAGGTACTAGGGAAACTCTGCAAAATTACAAGTCTGAAACTTTAGGTCCAAACTGCAGGTCTGAAATTCTGTGACTTTGACTTGTTGAGGAGACTTGGATAAGGGCTGACTTGGGGTCTTTGTGGCAGTCTTGATCTTGGTTTTGGGTCTTGGATATCTCACTTTGACTTGATTCTACAAGAAGAGGATTTTTTGGGTTTTCCCCCTTGTGGGGTTTTTCCCTGGCTTGGAACCTAATTTCTAGTGTTCTTTGTCTCTTTGTGATCTTTATGTTTTAGTAATTACTTGATGAAGAGAACATAATATTAATAAGAAGCCAACAAACATTCACAAGTAATTATCAAGTTAAGAGAAATCATCATTATCTATAAGTATCTTGGTTTCTCAATAGGTTGATCAAATTTCGGAGGAGCTACAGGAGGCCAAATTCAGCCATGTTGACCACGGTTGACCAAATTTCTAGGGCAGCAGTAGGAAGGCTGAAATTGGTCTATTTGACCAGGTTTGACTTATTTGTTTATGTGATCATTTTGACCTGTTTTGACTGGAAAATCAAATTGTACCTTTTGTTGAATTGAAGAATTCCTCCTAGAAAATATTGTTGGGTTTCTCCCAAGTTTGGGTTTCCCATTCCACAAGTGAAAAATTTGTGTCTCTTTGTGTGCTTGGCTATCTCTTTATGATCCTACTATCATTATTGCCTTATGGTTGAGATTTTCTATTTATAATTGCTTAATAATAAATGTGACATAAGTGAACTTGTTTAGGAAATCATTGGAAGTAATTATCAGTATAGAAGATCAGATTTCTCTTTGAAAAATCAACATTTGTTGTGGCATTTTCAGCCATGTCATATGAGTTTGTATGCGGATTTTTTCAAACATAGAGAGTAGATTTTTTTTGAAGAAATTTTCCAGCCATATTCTTCCTCATGTATAGGAGAAATTATGCATGATTTTTCATGCTAGAAAATGTGATTTTGTGGCTAGAAAGTTCTTCTTCCTCATGTATTGGAGAAATTATGCATGATTTTTCATGCTAGAAAATGTGATTTTGTAGCTAGAAAGTGTATGGTACAAAAAGGTTTTGATCGCTGCAATTTCCAGCCACCTATTTCTTCATGTTTTTCTTCCCTCTTGCATGCACTTTCAGCTGGAAATGGTGTGTTTGATGCAAAAGATTGTATGGAACAGTAAACATTTCATGATGAGTTGTTTTGTAGAAAATTTCAGCCATCAAAAGGAGGATTTCAAGCCCTATATGTGAGCCTAAAAATATTTTCTAAAGCTGGAATTTTGTCTCATATTCACATATGTCTTACTTGGATAGTAGCCATGATGATTTGAGTAATCTTGTAGAGACTCCCTAAGCCTTTGTTGCTTAAGGGGGATGATTATGATATTGTAGAGATTGATATGGGATTGTCTCATAAAGTGTATTATATGTACACTAGCCCCACTCAAACTTGAATAGAGAAGGCTTGTAGTAGTGCATGCCATTTGTGGGATGAATTTGATCATGCACATGGTTACATGTTCTATCACGAATAAATTTTAATGGAGACTCCAACATGTATGTATTTGATATATATTTGTTTTGGTTGATGACCAAAAACATGGTAAAAAGTCTATCAAGCATAGATCCATAGGATCTATGCTTTGAGTAGATCTGGGGTTAGATTTACGAATTCACTTAGCATGTTCATTCTCTAATGTTGGAGTAGGATAAGAGAAATAATAAACTCCCTTGTGCAATGCAGTAGCATGAATAAGCTCAACATGTGAAAATTAGATATTATTTCACGTTGACATTGGCACTGTTGGTTTATGCCTCGTTATCTAAAGCCAATTTTGAAATAATGATGGAATAAACTATATGGACTTGTAATGTGGTATTTAAGGATGTTGATGCGGGCCCATCCGGCCACATATTTCTGCTTGATAATAGTGATCATTTCTAATAAATACATGTCGATATTATGAGGTTCTAATATACTCCCAAGAAGAGCATGTGCTCGAGTTGGAGCCAATCGTTACCCCTCATTTCGCATGAAGCCTTTACTAGTGAATTTTTTCACTACCCTTGTGATTTCATCACAAAGAACTTTAGATGGCTAGGGTTTCCAGTTGGTTCCTTGTATTGATGATGACATGAATGATGATGTGTTGGAGGTTTTTGTGGTACATTGTTTGGTATTACACTTAATAATATGATGTTTTAGTCTCCTAACTTTGCTAGATGATGGGACACAAGGATGTATGGACCTCTTGGTGAAACGCCCTAGCACTTTGGGGCTAACTACAAATTGTATTGTCATCTCCATTTGATTAGCTTCACCATGACGTAGAGCACTTGGCATGTACTCACCTTTTCACATGTGTTTTATTACTAAAATGGATCTCCATCTCTCTAAAACACTGTAACAGCTCCATTTTCTAATCCTCATAATTATTTATAATTAATTATGATTTAAATAATAATTAGGTCTTGGCATGGATGTTTAATGACCATGATTTATTTTATGCCATGTGGAAGGTATGCCATGGAAAATAAAATAATATAATTACTACACTTATCCTTAATAAAAATATCCAAGTCTAGATGAGGTAGGATCATATTAAAGAGCGACAATGATTTCATAAGAAGGGGAGAGTGAGGGGGTCCTAGGGGAGTTATGCATGCCAAATAATCCACATGCCAGTTACCCAAATCATTTTGCTATTTACTGTCAATCCTCCTTAATTTAGTAAAGCCAATCATTGAACGAGTTTGGTGGGAGTATACCTTCCACAATTATGAGCAAAAATGGGTTGAGTACCTTGATGATAATATTTGTGAGAGATGTGGTGAAATCACCTTCTAGAAATTTCTCCCATGTCCTTGGAAATCACAAACACATTTGAAGGGGATGAATGTCAAGGGAAATGGATCATGGATGGTTTAATTCTTTGAGGGAATGATCACTAATCATTGAGCACCCATGTGTGTCGAAGAGGAGAGTGTTGTGACTATGAAAGATAGGGTCAACTACAAAGAGGCAACAACTCAAGATGGAAGAAGATTTGTTTTAGCAACCGCAAATGGGGAGACATTTGCGTGTGACGGAAAGGTCTAGGATTGAGCAAGAGGGCGGTCAGCTATAAAGGAAAGATTCAGGCATGTGCAAATACGTGATTGAGTTGAAGAAGGAGTGAACCCCTTCATACATTGATGCAAAATGATGAGTGACATAGAACTGCAAAAGAGTGCATGTAGAATGTGTGCAGTTCAAATAAGAGGAAGAGAATGTACAAGGGGAAAATAGTGAAACCTGAGAGAAGAGAGTTAGAGCAGAG
Source organism: Pinus taeda (assembly GCA_000404065.3). Lineage (NCBI taxonomy): Eukaryota > Viridiplantae > Streptophyta > Pinopsida > Pinales > Pinaceae > Pinus > Pinus taeda. The sequence continues at coordinate 281,815 of APFE030586984.1, forward strand.
GAAGATTAAAGAAATCAACTAGTGTTAAAGTCATGAGGGCCGCCACACTATGATTTCAATAGCAAAGCAAGGAGACCTATAAAACTCATTGAAAGGGGGAGAATCCATGGGCAGCAATTGGACCCCTATGCAAACACTGAAGAGCACTGGAGGGAGAGGCTTTCGAAGGGTTGCGCAACAAAGAAAAAATGCCTTCTTGTGTTGTGTGGGGTAGGTAGTGGAGTGCCAGAGTGCTAAGTTGGTCCAAGAAGAGATCCAAAACAAGACCTTTGTTAAAGATGTATGTTTTGAATTACAAGTTTTGCTCTCTCCATATTCATTCTTGATAGACTATTATTAACATTTATGTGTCTAGCTTTCTTGAATATTAAAGATTCTTGATTGGGTGATTCATCATTAGATAAATCTACCCTCCTCATATCCTTGATTACTCTTGTGAAACCCTAGAAAGGTTCATTGTGGAAACCCTAACTTAAGGGTCTGCTGATAATTATGTGTGGAACCCTAGCCTACTTAGGGTCATTGGTGAAGTCCAAAGAAAAATGTCTGATGTTTTGATGAAGTCATGTTTGGGGTTTTGGTATGGTTATGGAAACCCTAACTTAGGGTTGAGGGTTGAATGATAATGTCTGAAACCATGAACCATTGAAGTATTGGTAATTTAGGGTTTTCTATGTTTTGTATGTTTTGTATTGAAACCCTAGATCATTAGGATTTGGTTGGGTGTATAAGAAAAACCCTTATAATGTCCTAGAAATGATTTCCTTGGGATGTGTGTGTTTTTCTGATCAAACCCTAGTCTAATCAAGTTTGTTATATGTCTAACTCTTATTGATATTTCTGTAGTTGGGTTTAACTAACACATCTTATGATATGCTTGTGCATGATGATGGAATCCTAGATATATTAGTCCTAAGGTTTGGAACTAAGACCTAGTCAAAGTTTGATTCTCTACGATGACAGTTTTGTGAATTCTATGGTTTTTTAATTAAACCTTAGTAGAAGTCCAAATCTCTGATATATGATGACAATGTGATAATTTGAGAAATTTGAGTTTTAGTTAATGTCCAATTGATTGAGAAAAATCTAGGGTTTGCAACAAACCCTAATGGAAGCCAGTCATGTTGTTGATTGAGCTGTGATTGTTTGTTGAATCTCATGTATGAAATCTAGGGTTTGTATGAAATCCTAGTAGGAAGTCTAACATATGAATTCTAAAAGTTGTTATATACATTGTAAATCTATATTTGTTTGATTTGTTTCTAGGGTTTTCTATATGATGTAGTAGGGTATGTCATACCTCTAGAAGAAACATTGAAACCCTAGATGTAGTGAAAGTTGTAATGAAATACTCAAAGCCTTGATAAAGTAGTCTAGGGTTTATGACAAAAACCCTCGTAAGAAGTTGAAAAGTATGTCTCTTGTATGTAACCAAGTTTGAGTATTTTGATGTCTAAAGTTGAATGTTTCCATGATTCTGATATGGTTAACTTCATGCTTCTATAGATTTGGTTGTACTTTCTATCTAAGTTGTGCAGGTACATGATCTTCAATATGGTGAAGATGTTCGCAAAGAAAAGTTGATATGATAAGCATGATATGAATGATGATCATCATGATAACTCTGATGAGAAGGATGGAAGCCATGAAAGATTCTTCGATGTCGTAGAAAAGAAGTTGAGCCCCTAAGTTGAGAGGGAGCCTGGATGAAAGTTGATCTCCCTAGGATAAGAGGAAGCTTGGGAATATTCCTTGTATGGGAATGATTAGATCCTCTCTGATTAAGAGGGAGTGATGGATATGATTCTCTACTCTGTGCATCATGCACTAGGCCAGGACTAACAATCGTAAGTTTTAGTGAAGGCCATGAGTGAGAGAAGAAAAAATGGAGAATGCATGTTGAATGACTACTAAAATAAGAAGACATCAGATCTATTTGTAGAATATATTGTTTCATTAAAAGTAGGAAAGGAAGTTGTATGGTTGAGGAATCTTTTGTCAAGATTCAATTGGAAAGTTCCAAGTCCTACTGTGAAAAGTTGAGAAGCAACATCAAGTTGTCTAAAATACCCCAGACGTTTGTATCTATTTATGTACAGTTGAAGTTTGTTACTGATTGGGGTTGTGTTTGTATAAGTAAATTTCTCAGAAGTTTGATAGCATGTTTTTTCATGCTTAGTGTTGTTGATCAGTTTGTTTGGAGAGATTTGTTGCTAATCTACTTGATCGAGGAGGATTTGTTACCATTTAGGAAGTTGAGGATTTGTGAGTGAGGCATTGCCTAGGAGGACATTTGGTCGGCACTTTGTGTTGATGTCTAGTTCCCGAAGTAGGGAGGGTGTCGTTGGTCATGGAGCTCTGACCTTGGATATGCACCTAGATCCCTAGGTTGATGGTTAGTAAGTAAGTGTTGACACCTAATCCGAAACGGATGGGTGAACTGGACAGTCATCCAGAAGATGAACTGATCCATCATGTTTGTGTATATAAATGTATGTTAGCTAATGAATAAGATATCAGTTTCTCTCGCTCATTCTAGAGTTACCCTGGCCTGACATGGTATCAGAGCACAGGTCCCAGAAATAGTTGTAACTCCTGCTGTCCTGAGAGCTGCTCAATCCTGAGCACTACTCTGACATTGAAATGCCTGAAGACTGCGTACCTGAAGACTGCGTGCCTGAAGATTGCCGCTGTCTACCTTGATAGCACGTATCTGCATTGAAATGCCTGGTATCTACATTGAATTGGTAACGTATGGTTACTGTTATGAAGGAATTTTTTAAATGCTATTCGCTGCCTGTATTAAAATATTCAGAACCTGCGTGTGGTCTATTCGCTACCTGTATTAAAACATTCAGAACCTGCGTGTGGTCTATTCGCTGCCTATATTAAAACATTCAGAACCTGCGTGTGGTCTATTCGCTGCCTATATTAAAACATTCAGAACCTGCGTGTGGTCTATTCGCTGCCTATATTAAAACATTCAGAACCTGCGTGTGGTCTATTCGCTGCCTATATTAAAACATTCAGAACCTGCGTGTGGTCTATTCGCTGCCTGTATTAAAACATTCAGAACCTGCGTGTGGTCTATTTGCTGCCTGTATTAAAATGTTCAGAACCTGCGTGTGGCTAGCCCGAAGTTAAGCGCCAAGCCAAGTCGAGGAGGAGGAGAGTATAGCGCACAAACGTGTGTTCGAAAATAGTGAGGAAAGTGGGAATTGTGACGAGAAATGTGAGTTCCCCAGTTCTTTGTCAAGTGATCTTCTAGAATTAGGTGTCAAAAACGGAGCGGAGGAGCTCATTTGCTGTTAACCAGATATATGACGGCTGATTCAACGCTAATCCTGGAACTCTGCATTGGACCATGCGTTCCACTGCGTTAAAATTCTTCCGTCATTCTCTATAATTCAAGGAAAAAAAATTATAGTTGTTTGTTATCAGTTGAGTGGAAATGACTGTTTTGTCGTTGCAGAATATGGTGTTTTAATATCAGTGTTCAGTGAGATAAATCATAAGCTTATTTTTCCATTTGTTCGGATGACTCATACGATCATTAACTGAGTCAAAACCTATGGGATATCTCTGACAACAATATATTACAGTGAACCGCTCTTTTGCAGTGATACATGTAGCAGAACTTTGAATATGGTGTTATATATCTCTGACAACAATATATTACAGTGAAGTGCTCTTTTGCAGTGATACATGTAGCAGAACTTTGAATATGGTGTTATATATGCTGATTTTTGCAGAGATATATATATGGTGATATATGTAGCAGAATTTTAATGATTTTTTTTTCTCCATAGCAAAATCATTTTTTAAAGCAGCGGAAGTTTTTTTTTAAGAGCAATTTTTTTCGCCATCAGAAGTATTAATATATCAGGAGAAGTAACCTTTTACAGAATGCATTCAATCATCTCTATGATAGGAATAGTTCTCACTGGCAAGGAAAACTATCCTGACTGGTCCAGGATGGTACAACACACCCTCATTTTCAATGAGCTATGGAAAGGAGTGTGTGTCGGAGAAGGAGACAGTGACCCAGAAAAGCCTACATCAGACAAAGAGCTCGCCATCTGGGAAAACAAGAACAGCAAAGCGTACGCATTAATAGTAGCGTCTGTAAATAAGGAGGTGAGTTGTCACATTACAACATGTTCAACTGCCTTTGAAGCTTTACAAAAGCTAAAAGAGCTCTATGACTCACATTCTGCACTAGAAGTCGTCCAACTTATGATTAAACTCTTCACTCTTGAACTGCAAAATAATGACCCTCTTGCTCTTGCATCTGAAATAAAATCTATAGTGCATGATATCAAATCCACTAAAGTTGAGCTAGATATATCTCTTATTGCTTTTCTCAAGGCACTGTATCCTACATACTCCAATTATCTTGAGTCTTTGCAAGCAAATGGAAATCTTAAGGATATAACCTTTGAATCTCTTGTGAAAAAGTTTGCTGAAAGGGAAAAAGCCTTTGGAAAGAAAACAGTCCCTGAATCTTCTGAAGAAACTGTATGCATGGCTAATAAAGAAAAACATCCTGCTCAAGATTCTACAAGAGGAAGAGGTGGACGAAGAGGAAGAGGAAGATACTTTAGAGGCAGGGGGGGCAGACATCCTCAAGCAGAAAAGGCAGATTTACATTGTATTCGCTGCAAAAGAAATGGATCACATGATGCCTCTACATGCAAGCTACCATGGGAAAAAATTGAGCAGAGAAGAAACCAACAGAAAGGTAAAAATGATGATACAGACAAAGGTAAAGCACCTGAATCCGCTCACTATATTGAGGCACAATGTAACATTGGAGTAAATGAAGATTTGTTTAACACTTCACTTGCTTCCTGGAAAAATGACTGGCTGCTTGATTCAGGAGCAACCTGTCATATGACTCATAGAAAAGACTTTTTTGAAGATTTCACTGACAATGTTGATGGAGTAGTTTTCTTTGCAGATCAGTCAAAAAATCAAGCCATCAGGGCTTGGCAGAATCAGGCTTAAACTGCCTGGTCTTCCAGACTTTCTTCTGGATCATGTTCTATATCTCCCACAGCTCAAGAGAAGCTTGTTGTCCTTGGTCCACATCCGCCAGCAAGGTCACTCCTTCATATGTTTGATGGAAAGCTTGAGGTAAGAAAAGCATCTGACCACTCACTTGTCATGAGGGGAATAGAAGAAGAAAGGCTTCTCAAACTGCAAGGAACATCTACTCATGCACAACATTTCTCATACAATTCTCATCATGTAGAAGGTACACTTCCATCAAGTTTATTATGGCATGCTAGATTTGGACATTTGAACTATGACAGTCTCCGCTTATTGAAGAAAAATGGTTTTTCTGGTTTGCCTACAATTCCTGGAAAACTTAAGCAATGTGATGCTTGCATTCTAGGAAAGCATAGCAAACAGTGTTTTCATAATTCACATTCAAGAGCACATAGGAAACTTGAACTCATTCATTCAGATTTATGTGGTCCAATGCCTGTTTCTTCTGCAAATTGGAAATAAATAATATCATGAGTTTATTGATGACTACACCAGAATGTGCTGGGTTTATTGATTGAAGAACAAATCTGATGCTTTTCAAACATTCAAGAATTTTCATAAATGGATTGAAAATGATGCACAATCTCATACTGGGTCTATTTGCACTGATAATGGAAAAGAATGCACATCAAATGAATTTGAAAACTGTCTTCGCCAACATGGGATCAAACATCAAACAAATGTGCCTTATAATCCCCAATAGAATGGTGTAGTTGAAAGAATGAATAGAACAATCTTGAATATGGTACAATCCATGCTTTTCTTCAAAAATGTAAAGATAATGTTTTGGGTTGATGCTGTTCTATGTGCTGCATATATAAAGAATAAATGTCCATCTAATGCTATAAGAAACAAGACTCCTTATGAATTGTGGTATGGACATGTTCTTTCGGTAAAACAGCGCAGGGTCTTTGGTTCCACCTGTTATGCTTTGATACCAAAGGTACATAGAAACAAACTTGGTGCTAGAAGTCGTAAGTGTATCTTCCTGGGGTATTCAAACATCTCCAAAGCATACCGCCTCTATGATGAAGTAAATAAAAAGTTTGTTGTATCTAGAGATGTAATTTTTCTTGAACCATCCAAAACTGACAATGTTGTTGAGCGACAACTTGATCGCTTGGATAGATTCGCAAAAACAAAATCATTTCAAGAATTTGATAATCAAATTCCACATCTTGAAGGGAGGATTCCTATACTAGATCAACATGTGGAATCTCCTTCTGAAGAACACTCTCCCCCGCATGAAACTCCAACAACGGATGATGCTTTAAGTGATGTAATTGATAGAATTGGGAGACTTAATCTTGATTCAGTCCCAACTCAAACAACAGAGCAGCCTGGACCATCTCAGAAAGGTCCCCCAAAGTGGCTTACGAAGACACTTGAAAGTGTTCATCCTGATGAAATTGGAAAAACAGGAACCAGAAATTCAAACCGACAAAATGGAGGCGATTTAAATGACTCTAACCTGTTGATATGGATGTTTCTTATGATTGTGAATTGAACTTGTCTACAGATTTTGAACCAACTTCCTTCAAAGATGTTGCTTCTCATGATGAATGGAAAGAAGCAATGCAAAAGGAGTCTGATGCCCTCATAAAGAATGACACTTGGAAGCTGGTTGATCCTCCATTAGGAACCAAACCAATTGGCTGCAAGTGGGTCTACAAGAACAAGTAGAAAGCTGATGGCTCACTTGACAAGCACAAAGCTAGGCTTGTGGAAAAAGGTTTTGCACAAAAGGAAGGGGTCGATTATGAGGAGACTTTTGCCCCCACAACAAAATGGGCCACCATCCGGACACTCTTTGCACAAGTAGCTCATAATGGTTGGAAAGTCCATCAAATGGATGTAAAAACTGCTTTCTTGAATGGAGATCTAAAAGAGAATGTTTTTATGTACCAGCCTGAAAGATTTGCTGTGAAATGACATGAACATAAAGTATGCAAACTTGTGAAGTCCTTGTATGGCTTCAAACAAGCATCGCGGGCTTGGTATGAAAAACTAACTGAGCATTTTTTGAAACTAAATTTAAATCATTTTGATCTTGATGATGCAACTTTATTTGTCAAGAAAGTTGGCAAAATAGTTGTATATCTTGTGTATATGTAGATGATCTTTTAATGACAGGGAACAATGAAAGCTACATTGCATCCATAAAGAAGGAATTGGGGAAAAGTTTTGAAATGACTGAATTGGGCTATGTTCATTACTATCTTGGTATTGAAGTAACCCAACATCCAAATTCCATATTTCTTTCTCAAAAGAAATACATTGGAGATTTGTTGAACAGGTTTGGCATGACAGAGTGCAATCCTCTTACTACTCCAGTGGAACAAAACTTAAAGCTCACATCTATTGAAGGAAAGAAATTTGAGGATGCAACAAAGTATAGACAGCATGTAGGAAGTCTCAACTACCTAACTACTACCAGACTAGACATTTCATTTGCTGTTGGAATCCTCTCCAGTTTTATGCAAAAGCCTTGTGAGGGACATTGGTTTGCTGCAAAAAGAATTCTAAAGTACTTGAAGGGAACTCAAGACTTTGGAATCAAGTACACACAGGTGG
>APFE030586988.1:6443-37372 GCA_000404065.3 Pinus taeda
ATAAAAGGGGGGAATAAAGAGACAACTAGGAGAAGAAATAGGAATCTTGTGAGGTGAGGAAAATATTAGTTTTAAATAAAAAGTTAAGTAGATAATTTTGGGTGACCCTTGCTGAGAGAATGACACATGGGTAGGTGAATAATCAAGTATTAAATTAAAAGAAAAATATTATAATTATGCATGACATGCCAAGTGTTACTTATGAGGACTCCTATAAAAGAAGGGGCAAGCCATGAGAGAAGGGACTTTTTTTGGGAACCCTATTGTTGGATGGATGATATGATGTGAAAGCAGTGACTACGAAGCTATAGTGAGTTTGGTGAGGTAGAGGATTTGAGCTAAGGTTGATCTCCTCTGCCAGCTAGATTCTTCGTCCATTATACAACCCCATTGCAGCTCGGGGGTCTGTGGGGAAGAAGAGTACCCAAGGAGTAGGCTGGGAGATTAACCGGTGGGTCTCGTTTTCGGATCAAGTCTGTCATCATATACTCACAGAAGTGACCGACAACAAGGAAATACCAGCGACCACAGAGCAAGCGGAGTCTTGCCTCTCTAGTGTACGGTACATGTGTATTTCGTTACTACTTGAGCTTATACTTAAAAGTATATAAATGTGGTGTTATGTTCCTGAAATGAGCATCAGCGATGTGTGTGTTGATTGAATTGAAATCTCAATGTCTTTGTTTTCCAGTTGTAATTGCTGTGTATAAAAGAAAAAGAAAACATACTGTTTTGGCTGGGTCATTTCACTGTTTAGGTGGGTCGTTTCACAATAATTGTGAGCATTTCTTTTTTATTTCTGCAAAAATATTTTGATACATAAAGTAAAAGATTGATATTCATAAATATGTCTTATATTTGACATATGGTACATAATTTTGAGGAAGTAAATAGATGATATAAACAATAAACAATAAAAGATGTAAGAGTTACTATTGATGCCAAAGAAATAAATATCTAACTATTACACTAGATACAATTTGGAAGCAATTACTTGATTCATACAAAACTACCTTTGCACGTACATTTCTCATAAAGTCCTCATGCACTAGATGTTGACTGAGGATCTTGGAAAGAGACACAATTAAGGTAATATTTGATGATAAAATAAAATTCCAAGCTCTAATAGAAGAGTAATCATGTATGTGCATGAGAAATAAGCTAAACAATGATCGACATTACAACAATGTTGTGAAACATTCAAAATAATAATTGTATACAGAGTATATATACATAATAAAGTGTATATAGGAGTCATAAATGTGATTAAAATGGATCGAGAACCCTACATCACATAAAACAAAATATATGGTGTACTCGTGTACCCGAGGAGGAAATCTTTGAGGAGATATAAAACACTTATTATTATTATTATTATTATTTATTATATTATAATATATATATATATTCTGTGTGTGTGTGTGTGTGTTGTGTGTTAATAGTAGTTGTCCTCGCTCGTTGATATGAATGGTTGGGATCCTTTATACAAAATTAAGCACCACCAAGTGAAATGATCAATAGTATTAACTATATATTTTATACAAAATATATAGTTTTGTACCTGTGAGATAACAATAAGTATAAAAATCTATACATCAACAATATAACTTAGGTATGAATATGTCCAATACAGTATTATCTAATTAGCATGAGTAAGCTTGGATTTCATGAAAGATTAAAACTTGTTAAAGAATTAATTCAAATTCTTCACATAAAGGTCTCCTCGCGAAAGGAAACACAAAAATTGGTTATAACATGGAGGGTTGTATAAAGGTTAATTCCATTTGACAATGTTTCAAAATTGTAATGTTTCTTCCATGTGCCAAGAGTTGGATTTTCAGAAAAGAAACTTTTCTTATTTCCACGAGCAGAGAAACTTTCACGATTGATCATTCAATAATTAGAAATTTACTATATGTGAATTTAATGATGGGGAATTTTCTTGAACAATTTACACTATAATGAGCTAGGATTTGGGGAACAAACCCTGGCTAGTAAGATTTAAAGTAGAAAAAATGATAAGACAAGAAATTGAAAACTACAGTCGAATTGTCGATTATTTTTTTTTAAACCATTGAAATGTTGGTAAGTTGTGACAAAATTTAATAATATCCCATAATTGAAGAGATATTAGTCTTGGAAATAGCATAGTGAGTAGTGTATTTGAGACTTTTAAGTTTAAAGTGACATGATTTGATTATTTCAAGACGTCAACTAAGCATGGAAAAAAATCAGAATAGTGGTGCCGATGCTCAAGAAGATATTAAATTTACCCCAAAATTAGGAATTGTAAATTAATCCATATTAGACTTAATATTAAGAACATGAAAATTTATTATAAAATAAGTGTGATAGACTATAAAGCATAGAAAAAGAGAGTCTAAATAGCACTTGAATCTCCTACACATAATATATGCGTAGGGCATTATATCATAATGAGTTATAAACTTACATCATCGAACCATTTTATGGTTTGATAATTGCATTATTTTATAACCACTTCACAATAAAAAAGAGTTAAGTTTTCTTGAGATAAAAAAGGACAAGAAAATTTAATTTTTTGAAATGATTTCTAAATGTAACTTTGATATCAAAAGATTTGATCTTCATTGATATAACAGGATGAAAAAGAAGGATGCCTGAAACATTCCCTAGAGGAGACCAACAAACTTGAAAAAATATAATGGTTGAATGATGCACCCCTCACTATGAGGGGGGGAATCGGTTTTTAACGTCACTATTTCCAATTTTTGTATTTTCTTAAAAAAGGCCTTTGAAAAGATTGCATAAGAAAATGAATGACAATATAGACATGTGAAAAAAATATGAAATGATGAGATGTTAGGCGCATAAAATATTGAATGTATGTGCATAAATACTCCAAGAAATATATTGTATTAACATGAGTTAAAAGATTAACAGTTGATTATCATAAAAAAGTGTCTAGGAATAGGTGGACAAGTACTTGGGGAGCCAATGAAAATGTGGTATGAACCTTAAAAGTATTAAGATTCTGAAAATGAGTGTATTTATGCGAAATAAACATAAATAACACCTATGCCTATTATGCATGTTGTACCACCATGTTCAATGCACTAAGTAACAGTGTGCTACCTGTCAATAGTTCTCAAGATCAATATTTTATTTTTTAAATTCTAGATGTGACTCTTTGATTGTATGAAAATTTGAATATTGTTGAAGGGTTTATTAGATGCATAATGTGAGTATGTGATTTCAATATTATAGAAGAAAGTGATTGTGTTTAAGATATTTGTACTAACATGATATGTGCTAACACAGTCGATGTGGAAAGGAATACACGTGGAGGGAAACCCTAGTTCTTGCATTGAGAAAAGTGTATATAACCCATAGACACATTAACTAACAATTTTCAAGGCAAAGAAGGTTGGAAACTCTAGGAAGAGAGTTACTGAGGAATTTATAAATGAGGTGTTTATGGGGGGGGAAAGAGGAAGAAAAATGTATGTTGCACAATTTATTTGTTGCAATTTTTCTTGTTGTCCTTCTTTCATCTTGAGCATCACCACGTAGTTCTTTATTTTTCCATTGTATTGTTACATGGTTTTCATTGTCTTTGTATTTTCTGTTTTGGTTGTGATGGTTTGTTGGATGTTATGAAGGAAAAACAGGAACAAAAACTTAATAGAAGAGGTCAATAAGAAATCCCAGCCCAAAATTAAAAACCTTGGTCAAACCTTATGAATGAGATAAATGATGAAAAGGTAACAAAAGAAAAGAATTAAATAACTAAACTAGGCATCAATTGTCTTAGTTGAACGAAAAAGAAAAAAATGGTGGTGACATAATGATCATGCTAAACTAGGCATCAATTGTCTCACTTGAACGAAAAAGAAAAAATGGTGGTGACATAATGATCATGAAAATGGCATAAAAATGAAGTTTCCTTAAACATTAAAACTGCATGGCTAATGTATATTTAATATTGTGAAATCATGATAAAAGCATAATGATGTTGTCAGACTTGACAAACCATTGACATCATAGCCTTGAAAATAAGATAAAAATGAAGTTTTTTGTAATTCTAATAATGCATGCCTATTATATATTTAGTATTGTGAATTCATGAAAAAATATATTTTTTATATTGAATATTCACTTTCGCAAAAAAAAATGATCTCCCTAGATCTAGGGGTATCATCTAGAACAAGGGAGGAAAAAAGATCATTGTTTTCCTTAGAAAAATTAGACTATGAAAATAGACATATCTGGAATATGTAGTAATTCTTTCTCTTCTCTTTGCTTGTAAGCTCCAATTTTAGCTCCTCATGATATAAATGGAACCTGCACCAATTACTAAAATAACCAAAGAAACTACAATATCCACATAGCATAATCTAATATCTCTATTCACTGGGACAACATGGCATGAAAATAAAACAACATAAGAATAAAATAAGTATAGGAAAGACATATTCTTTTTTATTAATAAATAAAGGAGAGAGTTACAACAATATAGATAATTTGACTTTGTAGATGACTCACCAATTAGCTTGTACTTCCTTGTCACAACGAAAACCATCATACTCAACCCTAATGAAGATGGATAATGATTCCTTAAACTCAAAGCAGTAACATGAGGGTACTAGCAATCTCCAAAAGAAAACCCAAACTCCATGGGAGGTAGTACAATTAAAAGGGAAAACATGGTAATTTAGGATTTATTAATCTAGGCTTATGATCCACTTATGACGGAGGAGAATCTCAAGGTATAAGAGATAACATCAAGAGAGTAGGATCTTATATGAATTTGAGATATATATCCATGGTAAATGGATAAGACCACCTTAGAACATTATCGAAGGGGAAGATTCGAAATTATTTTTTAATTTTCCCAAAATTCTAGTATTAGTGCACCTGGATAATGGAGCAACCTGCACTAATCAATGTTGGTGCTTAGGTATTCAACTTGGACCCAATGCAAGTGGACAGGCGTACAAGATGCGTTACACCTAAAAACATCTTTTTTAATCAGATAAACCCAGAAACTTCATCTTTTTAGAGAAATGATGCTCAGGGATTTTCAAAGGGATTATGACAAAGTGTTGATGGATGTTGATTGATCTAGTTTTTATGCCTTTTAGTTTGATGTGAAAAAATAACCTGTAACAATAATAATGTTTATGGATGTTACAAAGCATTAGTTGTGAGCTACCTTGTGTGGAAATGTAGGTAACTGATCGTTAAAATAGTTTTAACACTATGTGAATGGAAAAAATAATTTGGTAATTATCCTGTTTGAGATTTTGTAGCAAATTCACTAATGAAATCCATTTTTCTTCAAATTACTATTAGATAAATGTGTAGGTGAACCTATTAGTTTATATTATTATTTCTGATGTATTTATATTGATAATTCTAACCCTTGTTTGGTGCATGAATCAAAATGAACAACATATGCCTAACATATGTCGATATATGTTGGAATTGAATATGAATTTGAATAAAAAAAGAGAGGGATAATTTCTTTAGGAATCAAGTCATTACCTAGGTTAAGTTGACATGGAATCACTTTGGGCCTATGGAGGCCACCTCAGAAATGGAAAATGAAATGATTATTTTTTTCCTCTATTGTTCCAAAGAGAAAACGAGCCTAAAAAATTGAGGATGGTGTCCCTTTTAAGGGGAGGGGAGAAGTAATACCCCTGGAAAGCTTACCATGGGACCTTTATTTATGTACCAGGTTAGAAAGATCTAATTACTTGTGATAAAAAATATTGTTTTCATTTCTACTAATGAAATGAAAAAGTTATGTTTGGTATATTAGTCCTCTTAGAAACATATTAAACCCTAACATGGAAAATTAACTTACAACTAACGAACAAATAGTTGAAGTTAGCTATGCCGAAAGGGGAAGAATAAGAAACAAAGAAAATTCCTACTTTTGTCATTATATTGAGGGTTCTTCTTGAGAGGGAGGGAAAGAAATATATATATATATATAATATATATATATATATATATATATATATATATATATATATATATATATTGTGTGTGTGTGTGTGTGTTTGAGACATAAAATATATAGCATAAGAAAATTTTCAAGGCTCGAGAGAAATTTTATGTGGTGGAATTTGTACAGAGAACTATTGGCGATAAATATAGTTACCTTGGAAAGTGATTACTAGTGGGAGAGAAAGATTGGTTAACCCAAAGAAAAATTGGTAGTATGTTTCTAAGGATTGAGGAGGTGAAACAAAATTATAATAAGATATACCTAGTTTTCTAATAGTTAGGGGAAGATATTATGGAGGAACTAATTATGGAATTGGGGTCAAGACTAGGAGGAATTTGGAAACCCTTAACCTATTTCTGAAAGGATTTAGAAAGTATGGAATTAATTGAACTAGTTTACTGTAAAATATATGGTTATTAAATTTATATTATAAATTTTAATAGTTTAAATATGTTATTTTGTTTGTGTGTGTGAGAGTAGAAATATTTTGTGCTAAATTTGAATGAATAATATTTAGAGATCTATAATATTGGATAAATGGGTTTTGTAGGAAATGAAAATGAGGCGCATGTTTAGGATGAAATACTTGTTGTTAGAAGTGGAAGAAAAAGGGTACTTAGAAAAAACTAGAAAAGGAATTTTGTGTTGTCTATAATAAATAAATTTAAAACACATCTAAGGATTTAAACAAGATGAGAGTACAAATCATATGGAAAAACCATCTTGTTTTCCTGAAAGCAGAATTCTAAACACTACATATATAAATAACTGCATTTAGAACTACTATAATAATAAGGTTGAATTTTGGGTTTTACGTTTAGGTTATAAATGTAGACTGTAAGAGAGAATGACCCTTTTAATTCTTATAAATGTAGTCTTGAGCATGGGGATATTAAGACTTAGAGAACCTATCGTAGTATGCCATTATAGGGATCCAGAGGTTCTCTATACTAATTAAATATGTATTTCATTTTTGTGTCTACGTATGCACAATAGGAAAATGATTATGAATGCAAAATAATAAATTGCTTGTACATTTATATGAAAGAGTAGAATCCTAAGAAAGCATTCTAGAGAAACTACTATTCTAAATAAGTAGAATAAAGAATTGTACCAAAACAAGATAACCCATTGTTACAATAAAAATTCCTAAGAACATTACAAGACTAATTTAAAAATGTAAATACCAATTATTACTAACAATTATGAGACAAGTAACTCGACAACAATGATCCTTCTTTTTTGTGCACGCTGCCTCTCTGTTGCAAACTAGGTTTGTTGCCTCTGCTCTGCGCGCCCCCTGTGGCTGTTACACATAGTAGCACTTGAGCCCCTCGGCTCTCCAATGGACTCCAGTAGGGGCCTGCCTTCCCTCCTCTCCCCCAGAGGTTCTGGATTTCAAAATAATGATAACAGCTTGCATTAAGAGAACCCCTTCCGCCATGCAATAAAAATTCGTTAAGAAAACATACAACATACCCTTTGTTGCTCTCCCGGAATAAGAAACGTGTACAGTAGCTTTGAATCTTGTAGAGAGAGGCCTCATAGGCCAGTTCACTAGCCTCTGGCCTTCACCAAAATCTATTGAAGAGTGGGTTCAGAGAAACTAGATCCCATTAACCAAAAAGGCCATAAAAAGCTATTTTGTGGGCAAGGGATACTTCATTTTCATCTTCAAAAGTATAGAGGAAAGAAGCTTAATCTTTAGTAATGGACCATATTTTATGGGTCCACAAGGATTATATCTAAATAAATGGTCACCCGATTTTGACCTTGCTCAGGATGTTCCATCAGCTATTCCCATCTGGGTGTGTTTGCCGCATCTTCCCTCCACTGCTGGAACCAAAAGTATCTTAAGCTAATTGTTAATGCTCTAGGAAAATACATAGACCAAGCAGTAAAAAAAGATCAATATTCATGTTCCTGCATATGTGTTGAAGTTGATCTAGAGGAGGGACTGCCGGAAGCAACCAAGCTAACGGTCGTCAGATGGATGCTTGTTCAAAAGCTAGATTAACAACAACTCCCATTTAAATGTAGAGACTGTCATAGTCACGACCATTTTGCAAAACACTACAAGAAAAAGGTTGAGGAACAAGCAAATATGCACAATGGCGAGCAATGGACCTTGGTCCAGAAAGCATCGTAGCAAAAAAAAAGGTAGGGGGAAAGTCACTCAGAAGGAGGCCCTCAATAGCTCCAAGCCCATCGGAAAAGGGGGTCCAAACCCGAATGAAAAAGAAAGCAGTCAAGCCCAACCCTCAGAAATAATCCCAGAAAATGTAGACCAGGAAGGAACATCCAACTCCAACAGAGAAGACGAAGAAGCAGGCCACCCAAAGCCTTCCAAAGGTAGCCCTTCCAATCCCTCATACGCAGAAGTCACAAGGAAAAAGCCAGCAGATAGCTCAGGATCATCGGAGGAAAAGATCTATTAGCATTTGCCAAAAAGAGCTGGAAGGAAATCCCATAAAGAAACAAGGGAGGAGGAGGATGAAAGACTTAAAACTCAAGGTAGCCAGCCCACGATAGAGATGTCTATTGGGACAAATACTAGAACAAGGCATCCTAAGGGAGGATCCCTTCCCCCATCTCGTAAATAATGTGTCTTGTCTCTTGGAACTGTAGAGGTCTAGGGACCCAAATGAAAATAGAAGCAGTCAAGGATCTACTAAAAATTGAACCACCAGATATTCTCATGCTTGAAGAGACAAAAATTGAAGAGCAAGCCCTCCTCAACATCAGTAAGGTGAAATAGAAGAAAAACAGAGGCAAAGCAGTAAGCTCAAGGGGCTCTTTAGGGGGGCTGGCTACCGTACGGACCAAAGATCTCTTCCACCTAAATAACTCCTTCAAAACTTAGCAATGGATCTTCACATATATAAAGAATTGTGTAAGTAATTTGACTATCTCACTCTTCAATCCTTATGTTTCAGTTCTTTACTCTGGAAAAAGAGAATGATGGAATTCCCTCCTAGCATTCTTAGAGAAACATAACCCCAATAACATAATCCTTGCTAGAGATCTGAACATAGTTCTGCAGCCCAAAGGAAAGACAAGGGGCAACAATAGTAGAGACCATTTGCTACCTTTTGTGGAAGATCTCATCTAGCAATGGGACCTCCTTGATTTTAGCCCAATAAGAGGTCTCTATACATGGACAAATAACAGGACAGGGGAGGAACACATATCTGCTTGCCTGGATAGATTATTAGTTCAAATCTCGTTGATAGTGAACAACATGATAATCAATACAAAAATTTTACCCAAGTTAACTTCATACCATAAGCCCATTCAGCTACTCCTTGAGGATGAATAAGACTTGGGTCCTCTTCCTTTTCGCTTCAGCCCCCTCTAGATTGAAAGGGATGATTTCATGGAAATAGTGAAAGAAGCTTGGGCCAAGCCAATCCCAGGATCACCATGTTATGTTTTGGAGCAAAAGTTCAAGGAAAAAAAACAATCATTGAAAGAATGGATTAAAAAGGCTGCTTCAAATCCAACCAACCAAAGGAAAGAAACAGTGCAGACTTTGGAGGACATACAAGTTGAAATGGAACACAAGGATATCACCTCAGAGATGATAGTAAAAGAGGTAGAGGCCCAATGCTCTTCCTTCTACTACTTTAGAATGGAAGAAGAGTACTGGAGAATCAAATCCCATAGCCTGTGGTTGAAGGTTGGGGATTGAAATACCTCTTTCTTTCATTGCCAATATAGATCTAGACTCTCACGTAATCATATTTCAGAAGTCACAACTAAAGAAGGGCAGATCTGCAAAGGGTTTGCATAAATAAAAGAGGTAGCAAAAAATCACTTCAAAAAGCTTTTTAGTGCAGGGACACAAGGGAGTGAGGAAGACTCAGCAGAGCTCCTCTCAAACATCCCTTTCCTTGTCAACTCAGAAGAGAATCATGCTTTCATTAAACCCTTCACAGAGGAATAAATAATTAATGTTATTTGGTCTATGGAACCTAATAAGGCTCCTAGCCCTGATGGGTTCACCATGCACTTCTACAAGGTCTGTTGGGATACCATTAAATATGACCTCTAGAAAATGATAAGAGTGTTCTAGAAGAAAGCTATGAGAAGAGGAGGAACCAATTCCACCTACCTTGCACTAATTCCAAAAGAGGCCAACCCAGAAACCTTTGCAAGATTCAGACCCATATCTCTATGTAATGCCTCCTACAAAATTTTGGCCAAGCTGCTGGCAAATAAAATTTAACCATTACTCAAAAGGCTCATCTCCTCCTCCGAAGGAGGATGTTTTGAAGGTAGACACATCCTGGATAATGTCATCCAAGTGCAAGAGATAATTCACTCAAGTAAACAACGAAATGAAAAAGTAATGTTGATAAAACTAGACATGGTGAGTGCTTTTGATAAGGTTAATCACACGTTCCTCATCAAATTCTTACGCTCCTTTGGGTTCTCGAACCAGTTTGTGAATCTTATAAAATCCTATTTTGAGAATCCATGGACTGTCGCTATGGTTAATGGGTGGCATGTTGGCTTCCTTCATGCCCAGATAGGCCTTAGGTAGGGCTACCCCCTCTCTCCTTTTCTAAACATTATGTTGGTTGAATCTCTGAGTAGAAAGCTCACTGCTGAGAGAGAAGTTAGGTCACTACGTGGCCTCAGAATTTCCCATTGCATAGATACCTTAAACCATGCTCTGTATGCAGATGACTCTATTCTTCTCGGAGGAGCCTCTCTCAGAATTGCATTGGCATTTGACTCAGTCCTCAAATGCTAAATTGTAGGGAAACAAGAGCCTTAGTAAGTGAATGAAAGAGTGAAATTTATGGCTAGAATATGGAATAACAAGAGCTCATGACCATATCTAAGATCATGGGCTTTAAAGCCTATGCAAAATGGGACAAGATAAAATACCTGGGTTTGCCCATTAAAAATGGAATTAAGAAAAGGGATCTGTGGAGTGATATTATCAGCAAAATCAAATCAAAAATCTCATCTTGGGTAGGCTACTCATTAACAAAAGGAGAAAAAGTAATTCTAATTAAAACTCTACTATCTGTGTTGCCAATTTACTAAGTTGCTTTTCTTCTTTCTCCTAAAAATGTGATGGATCAAATATCTAAAATCCTGAGGGATTTTATATGGCAAGGGGTGAAAGGGAATCGGGAAAAAATCACCTGATCAACTGGGACACAATCAAAAGAGACATCACACAGGGTGGTTTACAGATTGATGATCCTGCGATGGTTAACCTTGTGCTTGGTGGAAAAATCCTGTGGAAATTGCTTGCGATCAACAACACCCAGTCAGACAATAACTCTTGCACAAGTAGGCAGATGGTCCTGCACTACGGAATCTGCAAGCCTGCATCTCAGTTAACTGCTCTCTGGGACGATCGCATTATGGATTGTGCTCTGGAAATGGAAAGAAAACCTCTCTTTGGGATGATCACATGTAAGGAAACAAAAAGAAACCCTCTTTTTGGGATGATCGCATTATGGATCGTGCTCTGCTATCTGAATCTGAAGACATTGCAAATATAAAGGAGTGGCTCCAACACGCTAGCATCAATAGCATCTACGATCTTTCTAGGTGGGACAGAAAATGAAATTGGTGCTGCTAGGACTTCCACGACGTCCCTGTTAGACTCTTGCAGCAACAAAATCGGCTCATCGAATTGCTTGAAGAGACAGCACTAGTTCATCAAAACATGAAGGACACGTGGGGATAAGGACACTCAGGAAGGTATACCACAGCTACTCATTATAGCACCCTTAACCCAACAAAAATTAGCAATCATCCACCCAGTTTCCAGAAAAAAATATGGGATCTTTGAGGTCTTCCCAAAGTCAATTTTTCTTCTAGATTTTGGTTCATAACAGAGTCATAACAGGAGAAAAGTTGGCCAAGAGAAGCTATGCAGGACTCTATTGATGTGCCCTTTATAGAATCAATACTGAAACAACTAAACACCTCTTTATTCATTGTTATTTTGCTAAAGAAGTATGGGGCTACATTCTCTATGAACTCGAGATTGCGCCCCCCGGCCATGATTCTGTAGCAGATTCATTTGCCTCAGGAGCCACCTATATCCCTAGAATATTCCCAATAAATCTCTATGGAAGAGAATTTGCATTGGCATCACCAAATATGTATTTTGGAAAATTTTGTTTGACTCGGAATGAATAGATTTTCAAAAAAATCTCTTATACTCCTTCCAAAGTAGCAATCAAAGCAAAATCTATCCTCTTAGAAGTAGTCCAATGATCTTACTTTAAACAGGACCTCACTCTCCTTCCTGAAGAAAAGAGATGGTGGATTCTCTTTCCCCTCTACCCCAAAAGCCCCTTCGACAACCCCCCCCCCCCCCCGCCCCCCCCATTGCAAAGCCTGAATGGAAAAAAGGAGATTCTCACATCACTTTCCAAGATTGGTGGAGGAAACAACATCTAACCTCGATTTTCTTTGATGGGGCTTCCAAAGGGAACTTCGTTGCTACTGGAGTAGGGGGTATTATGTACTCTCCATATGGCTCAAGGGGGTATTTCTTTTTCTCGAGTATTAGGAAAGAAACCAACAATCAAGTAGAGATCCTAGTGCTCCTCAAAGCATGCCAAATTGCAAGGAGAAGAGGCATCAAAGGCTTTCAGGAATTTGGAGACTCAGAAATACTAATCAAAAAAATCAACATAGAGTAAATGTTCAATAATGCAAGCCTCAACAAAATTCTCAGCAGATTAAAGAGAACCCTCCTTGAATTCAACACCTACAAATTCTAACACATTCTAAGGAATTGGAACGGTGAACCAAAGCTCATGGAAAATAAAGGGTGCGCTCTTTAGAAGGGACACTCAACATTAATGGTGAGATATCATACCAATCTTGCTTATCTTGACAAAATTGTAATCCATCCTAACATAAGAAAGAGGATAAGGAGAATTGTACTCTTGGTTGTTTATGCTTTGGCCCAACCTTCTACCTTCAAATAAATAAAAAACATACCTGTTTCAATTAAGAAAAAAACAATTACAAGACAAGTAATGGTTCCTTCCATCTAAAATAAATCTCCTTGGTGGAAACGAAAAGCAAGAAAAAAAAACCGACCTATAGATGAATAAAAACATGGAAATAACACAAAGTGTATTATACATACATTTACATTAAAACAATGTTTAAATCAAAGGACCAATGGCTATGTATCTCAAAGGTACTACTATGTATATGTATATAATATATCAAAATATATATATATATAATATATATAATATATATAAATATATCTTCAACCCATAGCAACACTTTTGGGATGCAACCATGAGGTAACTAAACAAGAAAAAGGAAACTTTGGTATGCAAACGATGAGAGAAATAAAATGTCATGGCTTGTGTATTTTCGTTTCTGAGCAGAACCATCCAATTCGTCATGACCAATTTGGGACCTGTCTATAAAGGTTGAAGTCACATGAGGCAAAAACAAAAATACAAGTTGTGGCAACTCACATAAGCTAGAAAATACCTAGAAGCATGGAAACTTTTAAGGGCTATTTTCACCGAGTGGACTAATTTTCCATGAATTTTCCACAAAAAAGATTCACCAATTTCAATTTTTTACAAAAGATGATTCGCCCAAATTTTAGAATATAAAATTATTTTACCTTAAAATTCACCAACATTATATGGAGGCTACATATAAAATCATTATAAACTTGAATAGTTTTACAAATTTATCAATAAATATTTTACAGTTTCGATATTAGGGATTAGTGAGATTTTTCAATGTTTTTGAACTTCAAGAAAATTTTCCATCCTTAAAATTTTCCTTGCCTATAGATAATGAGAACCTGAAATTGTTATTTGATGACCCATGAAGACTTAACTTTTGAAATAAATTTTCCTCCCACAAACGACAACAGAGCTTATCATTTTTTATGAAACCAATCAACAAAACATAAGAAAAGATAGATCAACGACTTGAAAATAAGCCTCTTCTAGGTGCCGACCTCCTCTACATCAAGTAAATGAACAATTATTGGATGATAAAATGAAAAGGCCTTTTTTTTATAGATAGGAGTTTAAAGGGTCATAATAAACTTATGGTCTACATAACAATAATAATGTAAGGGTGCAATAATAACAATAGCGGCCTTCTATGAGGTAAAACAATAACAATATGGGGGCAACATTTGTAATATAGGTACGTATCATGCCCCTGTCCTTTAAATAAGTGTTGCTATCAATGATTGAGTTGTTCTAGATGCTTATGTATAAAATATTCATCTCGCTATTTTGAATTTTCCATGGATAAGTTCTTCCACTTAATGAGATATTCTGAAATGGGTTGAATTCATAACTATTGGATTCTTGTTCCTATGATCACCTCAGGCTCTGATATGATTTTTCCTTCCTCGTCAAGTTCTGGAAATATATTTTTAACTGGAAGTTTTTCACCTATAACCTTATTCAAACATTAAACATGGAAAACTCGATGTATTCTTGAAGACTTAGGTAGCTCCAATTTGTATGCCATAGTAACAATATTTTTCAATACCTTATAAGGGCCATATTACTTGCATGCAAATTTATTATCCTTCTTAGCTTGCTTGACTCACATTTTCTTGTATGGTTGAAGTTGTAAAAATACCCAATGTCCCATGTGAAAACTACTTTCAATGCGGTGTTGATATGCTTGTTTCTTCATTCGATTTTGTGTTAGACTCAATTTATCCTTTACGAGGTGGAGATATTATTTTTAATTCTCAATGTGATCTCTGACTGCATGAACCCTAACACTGTCTCT
Organism: Pinus taeda; assembly: GCA_000404065.3. Lineage (NCBI taxonomy): Eukaryota > Viridiplantae > Streptophyta > Pinopsida > Pinales > Pinaceae > Pinus > Pinus taeda. The sequence continues at coordinate 21,220 of APFE030586988.1, forward strand.
TAGAGATGACATGATGGACGGTGGATGATATATGTAAAGTGACATAAGTACGGTCATTTTTGTTGTGGTATAGAAAGAAGTGTTATACCACCATTCTGCAAGAGGTAACCACTTGACCCATTTTGTTTTTTTATGACATACAAAGAAACACATATATTATTTCAAATATTTATTCACTATCTAATTTTTCCCATGAGATTGAGGATGATAATATGAGCTATAAGCCAATGAAGTACCAACACAAGAAAATAATTTCATGCAAAAATCTTTGGATTTCCATGTACCTTTTGAACTATTTCCACAAATGCAATAGTGACTATGTTGTCTTTGAAAGTTTGAGCTAGAGAACAAAATTGTATACTTTTTAAGTCTCTCAACTACCACCATGATGATACTCTTTTGTTCGGAGTTAGGTAGACCTATCATGAAATCCTTTGAGACCTCTACCTAAAGTTAAATTTGAATGGCTAATGGTTGTAAAAGGCTTCAAGTTTTACTTGTCTTCACTTTAATTTGTTGGTAAATCAATCATTTGGCCACAAACTTCTAAACATTAAATTAAGGTCATCCCAAAAAAATTTCTAACTAACGTTGTGGTGAGCTTTTAAAAATCATGAGTTCCCTCCAATAGGATACGTTTGCGATTCCAAAAGAAATTCTTTGAGTTTTGAATTCTCACAAAGATATAATTGATCCTTGCACTATAGTGAATCATTTTTCTATATAAAATTATCATATCCACTAGGATCTCGCTAAAATGTTTGAATGAGTGTCCACTCTTGTTCATTGTTCTTACATTTATCCCTTATTTCATTTATCCAATAAATTTGGATAATATAAATGGCACAAACCAATGGCTCCACATCCTCATATCTTCTTGAAATTGCACCCACAACAATGTTTTTCTTCCCTTGATTCTAGATGATTTAAGTCATAACCCAACAACTTTGTGACCCATTTTGTTTTCTCTTGTAAAGATAATATTTGTCCCAAGAAGTATTTAAGGCTATCACGATCTATTTCACCTTGAAGTATCTTCCAACTAGGTAAGGTTGCCATTGCTTCAGGGCATGTACAATTTCCAACATTTCCTTCTCATGAGGTACAATATGGCCTAAATATTCCATCTCATGTACCGAAAAGAAATATTTGGAGGTTTTTGCATATAATTGTTTCTCTTTGAATAGTTTGAAAAACTTGTCAACATGTCAAACATGATGCTTCCAACACTTGTTCTAGATTAGTACACCATCAAAAAATAATAACATAAATTTTCTAAGGAAGGGTTTGAAAATGGAATTCATTAAGCCTTGAAATGTGGAAGGTGCATTGGTAAGGACAAAAGGAATGACCAAAAATTCATAATTACCTTCATGAGTTATGAATATTGTTTTTGAAATTTCTTCAGTGTTCATTTTAGTTTTATGATATCTTGAATGAAGATCTGTATTTGTGAAGTAAATTTCTCCATGTAATTCATTGAACAATTCATCAATGATAGAAATGGGAAGTTTATCTTTTAATAGTCAACTTGTTCAAGTTCCTATAATTCAGACACATATGCCATGATTCATCCTTATTGTGTACCAATATTACTAGAGTAGAGAAATAACTTTGGCCTGGTTGAATTATACCACCCTCTAGTCTTTATGCAACCACACATTCAATTTCACCATTTTTGGAATAGGAATATATGTACAGTCTCATGTTTGGAGGAATGCTTCCTGAAATTTAGTAAATGACATTATCATGATCAATAATAGGTGGGATATCGTTGGGGTCTCGAATACCTTGGAATGATTGTCATGGAATAAAGTTTGAATATTTGGTTAAATGGGAGACTTAAACATTCGAACCTCTAGTGAGCATAATTGTGAAACTACACCTTGATGTTTCTTCAAAATATTTTTCATTTGATCATAATTGATTACCTTACCAGTTTTCCTATTGATACCAATTAATTTAATTTTCCTTACTTTACAAAAAAATTCAAAAAACAAATTGTGAAAATTAAAAGTTATCATCCCTAAATATTGTAACCATTTGACTCCTAATAAAACACCAACACCACCCATTGAATGAAACCCATAATACTGTTCAATATATATTCTCTTGTAATTAGATTGATCTTATGGCATTTCCTTGAGCAATTTATAGTTACTCCATTTGCAACCATCACTTGACACTCTAGTGCTTCGAATAGAAAGTAGTTCATATCCTTCGATATGTCAAAATGAATAAATTGATAGGTACTACCTGAATCAATCAATAATATTGCCTCTTTCTTATCTTGAGAGTTTGACTAGTGGTAATTCCCACCAATGCATTACAAGATATGGTTATATTCATTTCTTCTTTTTCAACTCTTGGTGTTTGTTTCTGATGTATATCTTCTTCTTTTGATGTTTCTTGTTCATTTTCCTCCTCCTCTTCACAGTCTATTTAAAATAATTTCTTCTCACTAGATTTATGACCTTTAATGTATTTTCTAGCACAACTATAACAAAACCCTTTTGGTCATTTTTCCTCTAGAGGTTGTGGTGTTGGTCTTTTAGGTTGTGGAAGACCATGATGAGAAACACTTCCATATTTCTATTTTTGAGTGGTAGACCTCCTTGTTGCCATAATTTTTCTTTCAACTTTTATTAACACACTAAATTACTTCTCTAATGACTTATGTTATGAAAGTCGAACCTCATGTTGGATAGTATCCTTTATAGTCCATATTAAGAGATCAAACATATGCTCCTCATGAATATCAGTTACCTTGATATGCAATATTTGGATGTTCTCAATGTGCTCTGTCATTGAACCATTTTGTTTATGATTTATTACTTGGATAAAGAAGGTGTTGTTCTCTATATTCTCATAAGGTGTAATGTGTTTATGTGTGGTGCAAATTATGTATATCAAAGAATTTATTGATTCATAGTATCCTTGTTACTCGATCCTCATCATCAAACTTCCTCACATTGATCTTTGGAATGTGGTTGTTATTAAACCCAACATTGGAGTATCTAAAATCATAATTCATATTCCTTCTTCCCACATCATGATTTTTATGGATTACCTTGTCGCGAGTAGGAAGCCTCTTTTTCAACAGCAATATCAATCCTTCCAACTTCACATTCATTGCATCCATGTCTACTTTAAAAGCTCCCATGTCCACTTTCAAATCATCCTTAAAATCGTTCATCTCCTTTTTTCTTTGTACTTCTAAACCATCCATATTGACATTCATATTGCTTTCAATCCATTTTTGGTTACTCTTTATGAGAGAAAAATTTGTTGTGCTTGGTATTGTAGTTTTAATATATCATGTTGCATCTCTTCCTCTTCTTCATGCACCATAGTAGAGCTTTCTATTTCCTTTCTAGGAGTATCCATTTTCTTGTTGCGAGGAATTTTGGAACCAAATAATGATACATATTCTTTACTATGCCCTTTGAATCACTTTAGACTAATTTTCAACTAAAATTTATACAAATTCTAGAAAAAAGTACACACATATTTTCCTATGTTTCTAGAGCTTGATCTTGAAACTGTTGTATCTCTATAATATAGGACTCCAAAGGTTTAAATTTCTTTCCTGGGGTAGCCCCCTGTGTCCTCTTTCCAACACAACTAGCTAGACAGAGATTGAATTCTTCAAGATAAAGTTACGTAAAATGACCCAAGATGGTCTGCTTATGGACAAATTTAGTAGAATGAACTAGTATGGACTTACATGTGTCACTATTTCAACCTTTGGCCCTAAAAATGGTACCTAAGAAACTACAGTTTATTGAATTTCAACCATTTTTTACCAAATTTAATTTCGATGGCCAAAATGAAATTTATGACCATTTTCCCCAAGACGCATGTTTAAAACATATTTATCGAGCATATTAAAACCCTAACTTCCTTGAATCATATCTCCAAGAATATAATGAATCGAAGTATGAAATTTATATATGATGTTCACCAAGCTTTCTGCCACACATGATCGAAATTTTAGCTTCTAAAGTCTTGTAGAAGGAAACGTTATAGTGAAGATTCCAAGATGGCATGTTTGAAGCAATGAAACCCTAGGATCCAAGGCTTTGATACCAAATGTTTTGCAACTAATTCACAACAAAGAAGAGAAGATAGCTCAATGACATGAAAATGTTCCTCTTCAAGAGGGAAGCCTCCTTTACGTCAAGTAAATGAATGATTCTTGAATGATAAAATTGACAAGACCTCCTTTGAAAATATAGGAGTCTAAAGGGTCACAAATAATTAGAGCCTACATAACAATAATAATGTAAGGGAACAATAAGACCAATAATGGGATTTTATGGTGCATAATGATCAAAATATTGGTGCTACATGGGACAAAGCAATAACAACACAGGGGATACACTAATTTTATAAGGACCTAGCATCATTCCTTTTAAGTACCTATAAGGAATGAGAACATAGTAAAAAATTTGTTCTTTTGGGAAAAGAATTCGAAGGAAAGGTAGAATTAGCTCCCTAAGGTTTTAAGAATATACTTTTACAGACCATTTTACTAAAATTGTTTCATAAAAATAAACCCAAAAAGAAGAAAGGTGAATGATTGTCTAAGGATATACGCAGGGGTGTTTTTCCATATAAAATTTCATAGGTAGAGTCTTCAATAGACTTACGCTGTAATGTTTTGTGCAACAATTTTGTTCGTGGAAGCAACCTGACTTGAATACCAACCTAGACCGGGTTAAGTATGTGGTAGGAGCATAAACTCTTGTACTCATTAAGGAAATCAACGTGAAAACACAATGAACCTCGTTGTGGGATTGAATAGGATAGTTACTCTAACCTTGTCACGAACTAATCATTCTCACCCATTAACAAGAATCAATCTAGATCATTGAATTTATAGCTTGTTAAAGCATCATGAGGAAGGCAAAGACTCAAACCAAATGTCACATTCAAGAGACCATCCATAAAGTTAGCATACCACTTATTCCAATAGTATTTTTTTATTTTCTTAGTTTTAAATGCAAATGGCACAATGCCAATTGAGGTAAGTGACCTTGTGTTGCAACCTTATAATATATCATGAGCATTAAGTGAAGGAGATTTTAGCACTAAGTGACCCTGTATTGGAATCTTATAATATTACATGACGGTTAATTGAAGGAGGTTCCATCACTCTACTTATAAGACTTATTGGTAAATAATTTCTATGGTTTACATAAATCTTTGCATATAATTTTCAGCATACCATTATTGAATTTAACTAAGTAATCTTAGTATTTTAATTATGTAATCTTAGTATTCCATATAGTTGTGAGTACACGACTATTGAATTTAACTAGGTAATATTAATAAAAGTCACAAATTTAACTAGGTAATATTAGAGAACAATTTGAAAATTTTGTTGCCAAAAAGATATTATTGTAAAATTGTTTTCAAGCATAAAAAACAATTATTACATTCACTTTATTTTCCATACCATACACACTAATATAAAGTATATTTGAGGTTGCAAAATTACCATTAAATATCATAGATTATTAAATCTTTATATGTCAACCTAATAAAAAAAGAATACTATGAAAACTTTATACCTACTTAATAACAGATTTATCAATATAATACACTATGCATTATATTTTGATTTTTAAATTTATTATGCTAAAATATATAAAAATTATTAAATTTTATTACAATTAATAGACAAATTATGATGCTAATTTTACAAAAATGAATTAATAATATAAATAATAAAATTATAAATAAATGTTTTCATTGTCAAACATAATATCCTAACACTATATTTCAATTTTTAAAGTTAGATAAAATGTAAATACCAAAACTCATATATTTATAATAATTGATAATTAAAAAAAATTATTCTTAAGCTGAAGAAAATAAATAATGAATAAATAAGCCAGTGCTTTGAAACGGTAAGTTTAATCATTTATGTGTTCAGTTCTGATTGCTGGAGCCACTACGTAAGTATCATCTTCCGTGTCTGAAATCGACTGCCAAATCGTCTAAAAGAGTATAGAAAATAAATTATTACAACTAGGAATAGAGAATGAAAATTGCAGACAAGTAGAGATAGATAATGAATATATTCAGACGTCACAAGGTATATGATATCCTCATTTTTCCAGTTACCCATTAATATATTTGAGTAATGATAGACATCCAGTTAGCCAATTTGAGTAATGATAGACATCCAGTTAGCCAATTTGTGATAACATTTTCTCTATTTTATTATAAAAGGAATAATAATTAAAAAATAAATGCTATCAAAATATTTTTATTTCATATTTTTAGAGGCCACCCATAATAAGTCACAATAATATTTCAATTATAAAATTAAAATAAGTTTAAGTATAAAAATTATAAAATTATAATAATTAATAAAATGAAAATTATTTTCTTAATTATAAACAAAAATAATGAAAAAAAAAATATTAATAAATTAGTTACATTATATTATCTTTCTATATAATGTATTATCATTAAAAAATAAAAAGGAAAGTTATTAATTTTAATAACCATAAAATGATTTAGAGTGTATAAATAGGAATAAAATAAATTAATAATAAAACAAGTTAGAAAAAATGTTATTTGCAATTTTTTAATTAATATAAATTTATATTTTATCTTAAAAATTTGTTTTTTTTTAATTTATCTTAAAATTTATTTTTTATTTTAATACATTTTAATTTAATTATTCCATGGAGTTATGTAGTTGTTTTATTTAATATAAATATAACTCTGTATATAAATTTAGAAATGAACAATTGCCAGTGTTTTATAATAAATATGGTAATATTCTTTGAAACCTTGTACAATTGTTAAGTTTCAAATTTTTTTTAGTATTTTAGGGGTATTAATGTGTTGAATCTATTCTACCATAAAAAAAATTGTCAAATTAAAAAATAAAAATAAAAAAATCAAAAACACAAATCATATTCCAGCAAATTTTAATAGCATTTGACCATAGTTCAAATTTAATTGGAATCTCATAGAAATTCGACACAATTTTAATAAAATTTATCATAATTTTTTGTAAATCCAAATTACCCTGTCAATCTTTAAAATTTTGGCTGCCCTCTGTATTTTTGCATTTATTAAAGCTTAATAAACATTGAATAAACATTTTACATTTATTAAGACTGAACGTTAACATTCATCAAACATATTATGACTATATCTCCTGTGTGGCAAGAAGTCGACTCGATTGTGAGGTCTGGACAAACATTTAATAGACGTTAACATTCATCAAATATATTATCACTATATTGCGCATTACACAAGAAGTCAACTCGATTATCAGGTCTGGACAAGCATTTAATAGACGTTAAACATTCATCAAATATATTACCATTATAGTGGCTATGGGCACGTTATTTTTGAACATTTTCAATTGAAAATTAACTTTTTAAGAATGATTGATAGTTTAAATTTTTTTGAAAATTTTTCTCCATCAACTTTATATTTTTACTAAAATAATGTTATAATTTTTTTTTGTATTTAAGTATTTTTTATTTGGATAAGTATTTCTAGTTTGCCTTTGAGAAGAAGCATTGTATTGTTGGGTGATCTTGCTTTTGATGAGGTGAACAAGGCTTTGATGCTGGGAGGATGATGTTGGATTAGATAGCCGGGTTGTAATCCTCTCCTCTACTATTAATCAAGTTCTTTGAGTTTTCCTCCATATAATCTTGTATTTGTGAATCTTATTGTTTGTGGATGCAATTGCATGGTGAATGTTTTTCTGATTTTGCATTGTTTACGATATTATGGATTGAGATGCTTTGATGGTGTTTTGTTTCTTTGTCTCTATAGGTATTCTCTAAAGCAGGACAAGTAGGAGAGGAGTTGCATGCTTTATCAAGGGAGAGAGAAATCAAGTAAGGAGTCAAGCGGAAGATCCCAGTTGGCCCTCTTTGCTTCCATCTTATCTATCATACATAAAGGAAATCTCAAAGTGCTTTGATTTTTTGTTTATAAGGTAGCTACCCATCTTGGTGGGACTAATAGATCGAAAAGGCACTAGTTTTCCGGGAAACAATGTGTGACATAAAATATAGAGCATAAGAAAATTTACAAGGATGGAGAGAAAATTTATGTGGTGGAAATTGTACAGGGAACTATTGGAGATAAAGATAGTTACATTGGGAAGTGATTACTAGTGTGAGAGAAAGGATTGTTGACCCAAAGAAACTTTAGTAGTATGTCGATAAGGGTTGCAAAACTATAATTTCTTCTACCTAATTTTCTAATAGTTAGAGAAAGATATCAAGGAGGAACTAATAAAGCAAGTTGGGTCAAGAACTCAGAGGAATGTAACAAACCCTTAGCCTATTGTGAAAGGATTTAGAAAAGATAGGATTCATTGAACTAGTTTAGGTGTAAAATATGTGGTATTAAATTTATACTATATATTAATAGTTTATAATATATTAGTGGTGTTTTGCGTCGATAGAATATTTTGTCTCATTTGAATGAAGAATAATTCAAGATCTATAAATTGGCTAATCCGGTTTGTAGGAAACAAAATAAGGCACAAGTTTAGCATGAAATACTTGTGGGTACAGGTGAAAGAAAAATGGTACTTAGAAAAACCTATAAAATGAGTTCTATGTAGTCTATAGTAAATAAATTTAAAATACCTCTACGGATTTAAACATTTCCTATCTTATTATGTTAAGCAAACATAAACAATAGATAGATATGTTTAAGATATAAGATTGGTGTTTGCATATGAAACTATCATGGAAATTTTGGAATTATCTTAATAATAGTTCCAGGTAAATAATTGTGAGCACTTCTTTTTTATTTCTGCAAAAATATTTTGATACATAAAGTAAAAGATTGATATTCATAAATATGTCTTATAAACAATAAAAAATGTAAAAGTTACTATTGACGCCAAAGAAATAAATATCTAACTATTACACTAGATACAATTTGGAAGCAATTACTTGATCCATACAAAACTACCTTTGCACGTACATTTCTCATAGAGTCCTCATGCACTAGATGTTGACTGAGGATCTTGGAAAGAGACACAATTAAGGTAATATTTGATGATAAAATAAAATTCCATGCTCTAATAGAAGAGTAATCATGTATGTGCATGAGAAATAAGCTAAAAAATGATCGACATTACAACAATGTTGTTAAACATCCAAAAAAATAATTGTATACAGAGTATATATACATAATAAAGTGTATATAGGAGTCATAAATGTGATTAAAATGGATCGAGAACCCTGCATCACATAAAACAAAATATATGGTGTACTCAAGTACCCGAGGAGGAAACCTTTGAGGAGATACAGAACACTTAATATATATATATAATATTATATATCTCTGTGTGTTAATTGTAGTTATCCTCGCTCGTTGATATGAATGGTTGGGATCCGTTATACAAAATTAAGCACCAGCAAGTGAAATGATCGATAGTATTGACGGTATATTTTATACAAAATATATAGTTTTGTACGTGTGAGATAACAATAAGTATAAAAATCTATATATCAACAATATAACTTAGGTATGAATATGTCCAATACAGTATTATCCAGTTAGCATGAGTAAGCTTGGATTTCATGAAAGATTAAAACTTGTAAAAGAAGTAATTCAAATTCTTCACTTAAAGGTCTCCTCACGAAGGGAAACACAAAAATTGGTTATAACATGGAAGGTTGTATAAAGGTTAATTCCATTTGACAATGTTTCAAAATTGTAATGTTTCTTCCATGTGCCAAGAGTTGGATTTTCAAAATAGAAACTTTCCTTATTTCCACGAGCAGAGAAATTTTCACGATTGATCATTCAATAATTAGAAATTTACTATATGTGAATTTAATGATGGGGAATTTTCTTGAACATTTTACACTATAATGAGCTAGGATTTGGGGAACAAACCCTGGCTAGTAAGATTTAAAGAAGAAAAAATGATAAGACAAGAAATTGAAAATTACAGTCGAATTGTCGATTATTTTTTTTGTAAACCATTGAAATGTTGGTAAGTTGTGACAAAGTTTAATAATATCCTGTAATTGAAAAGATATTAGTCTTGGAAATAGCATAGTGAGTAGTGTATTTGAGACTTTTAAGTTTAAAGTGACATGATTTGATTATTTCAAGACGTCAAATAAGCATGGAAGAACTTCAGAATAGTGAGAAGATATTAAATTTACCCCAAATTTAGGAATTGTAAATTAATCAATATTAGACTTAATATTAAGAACATGAAAATTTATTATAAAATAAGTGTAATGGACTATAAAACATAGAAAAAGAAAGTCTAAATAGCGCTTGAATCTCCTATACGTAATATATGCATAGGGCATTATATCATCATGAGTTATAAACTTATATCATCGAACCAATTTATGGTTTTCTAATTGGATTATTTTATAACCACTTCACAATAAAAAAGAGTTAAGTTTTCTTGAGATAAAAAATGACAAGAAAATTTAATTGTTTGAAATGATTTCTAAATGTAACTTTGATATCAAAAGATTTGATCTTCGTTGATATAACAGGATGAACAAGAAGGATGCATGAAAGATTCCCTAGAGGAGACCAACAAACTTGCAAAAATATAATGGTTGAATGATGCACCCCTCACTATGAGGGGGGGAATTTTGTTTTGACGTCACTATTTCCAATTGTTGTATTTTCTTAAAAAAGGCCTTTGAAAAGATTGCATAAGGCAATGAATGACATTATAGACATGTGAAAAAAATATGAAATGATGAGATGTTAGGTGCATAAAATATTGAATGTATGTGCATAAGTACTCCAAGAAATATATTGTATTAACATGAGTTAAAAGATTAACACTTGATTATCATAAAAAAGTGTCTAGGAATAGGTGGACAAGTACTTGGGGAGCCAATGAAAATGTGGTATGAACCTTAAAAGTATTAAGATTCTGAAAATGAGTGTATTTATGCGAAATCAACATAAATAACACCTATGCCTATTTTATGCATGTTGTACCACCATGTTCAATACACTAAGTAACAGTGTGCTACCTGTCAATAGGTCTCAGGATCAATATTTTATTTTTTGAACTCTAGATATGACTCTTTGATTGTATGAAAATTTGAAATATTGTAGAAGGGTTGATTAGATGCATAATCTGAGTATGTGTTTTCAAGATTATAGAAGTAAGTGAATGTGTTTAAGATATTTGTACTAACATGATCTGTGCTAACACAGTCGATGTGGAAAGGAATACACGTGGAGGGAAACCCTAGTTCTTGCATTGAGAAAAGTGTATATAACCCCTAGACACATTAACTAACAATTTTCAATGCAAAGAAGGATGGAAACTCTAGGAAGAGAGTTACTGAGGAATTTATAAATGAGGTGTTTATGGGGGGGAAAGAAGAAGAAAAATGTATGTTGCATAATTTATTTGTTGCAATTTTTCTTGTTGTCCTTTTTTCATCTTGAGCATCACCATGTAGTTCTTTGTTTTTCCATTGTATTGTTACATGGTTTTCATTGTCTTTGTATTTTCTATTTTGGTTGTGATGGTTTGTTGGGTGTTATGAAGGAAAAACAGGAACAAAAACTTAATAGAAGAGGTCAATAAGAAATCCCAACCCAAAATTAAAAACCTTGGTCAAACCTTATGAATGAGATAAATGATGAAAAGGTAACAAAAGAAAATAATTAAATAACTAAACTAGGCATCAGTTGTCTCACTTGAACGAAAAAGAAAGAAATGGTGGTGACTTAATGATCATGAAAATGGCATAAAAAGGAAGTTTCCTTAAACATTAAAAATGCATAGCTAATGTATATTTAATATTGTGAAATCATGATAAAAGCATAATGATGTTGTCGGACTTGACAAACCATTCGCATCATAGCCTTGAAAATAACATAAAAATGAAGTTTTCTGTAATTCTAATAATGCATGCCTATTATATATTTAGTATTGTGAGTTCACGAAAAAATATATTTTTTATATTGAAGATTCTCTTTCGCAAACAAAAATGATCTCCCTAGATCTAGGGGTATAATCTAGAACAAGAGAGGACAAAAGATCATTGTTTTCCTTAGAAAAATTAGACTATGAAAACAAACATATTTGGAATATGTAGTAACTCTTTCTCTTCTCTTTGCTTGTAAGCTCCAATTTTAGCTCCACATGATATAAATGGAACCTGCACCAATTACTAAAATAACCAAAGAAACTACAATATCCACATAGCATAATCTAATATCTCTATTCACTGGGACAACATGGCATCAAAATAAAACAACATAAGAATAACATAAGTATAGGAAAGACATATTCTTTTGTATTAATAAATAAAGGAGAGAGTTACAACAGTATAGATAATTTGACTTTGTAGATGACTCACCAATTAGCTTGTACTTCCTTGTCACAAAGAAAACCATCATACTCAACCCTAATGAAGATGGATAATGATTCCTTAAACTCAAAGCAGAAACATGAGGGTACTAGCAATCTCCAAAAGCAAACCCAAACTCCATGGGAGGTAGTACAATTAAAAGGGAAAACATGGTAATTTAGGATTTACTAATCTAGGCTTATGATCCACTTATGACGGAGGAGAATCTAAAGGGATAGGAGATAACATCAATAGAGTAGGATCTTATATGAATTTTAGATATATATCCATGGTAAATGGATAAAACCACCTTAGAACATTATCGAAGGGGAAGATTCGAAATTATTTTTTAATTTTCCCAAAATTCTAGTATTAATGCACTTGGATAATGGAGCAACCTGCACTAGTCAACGTTGGTGCTTAGGTATTCAACATGGACCCAATGCAAGTGGACAGACGTACAAGATGTGTTACACCTAAAAACATCTTTTTTAATCAGATAAACCTAGAAACTTCAACTTTTTAGAGAAATGATGCTCAAGGATTTTCAAAGGGATTATGACAAAGTGTTGATGGATGTTGATTGATCTAGTTTTTATGCCTTTTAGTTTGATGTGAAAAAATAACCTGTAACAATAATAATGTTTATGGATGTGACAAAGCATTAGTTGTGAGCTGCATTGTGTGGAAATGTAGGTAACTGATCGTTAAAATAGTTTTAACACTGTGAGTGGAAAAAATAATTTGGTAATTATCGTGTCTGAGATTTTGTAGCAAATTCACTAATGAAATCCACGTTTCTTCAAATTACTATTAGATAAAGGTGTAGGTGAACCTATTAGTTTATATTATTATTTCTGATGTATTTATATTGATAATTCTAACCCTTGTTTGGTGCATGAATGAAAATGAACAACATGTGCCTAACATATGTCCATATATGTTGGAATTGAATCTGAATTTGAATGAAAAAAGAGAGGGATAATTTCTTTAGGAATCAAGTCATTACCTAGGTTAAAGTGACATGGAATCACTTTGGGCCTATGGAGGCCACCTCGGAAATGGAAGATGAAATGATTATTTTTTTCCTTTGTTGTTCCAAAGAGAAAACGAGCCTAAAAAATTGAGGATGGTGTCCCTTTTAAGGCGAGGGGAGAAGTAATACCCCTGGAAAACTTACCATGGGACCTTTATTTATGTACTAGGTTAGAAAGATTCAATCACTTGTGATAAAAAATATTGTTTTCATTTCTACTAATGAAATGAAAAAGTTATGGTTGGTATATTAGTCCTCTTAGAAACATATTAAACCCTAACATGGAAAACTAACTTATAACTAATGAACAAATAGTTGAAGTTAGCTATGCCGAAAGGGGAAGAATAAGAAACAAAGAAAATTCCTACTTTGGTCACTATATTGAGGGTTCTTCTTGAGAGGAGGGCAAGAAAAATATATATATATTTGTGTGTGTGTCTGTTTGAGACATAAAATATAGAGCATAAGAAAATTTTCAAGGCTCGAGAGATATTTTATGTGGTGGAATTTGTACAGAGAACTATTGGCGATAAATATAGTTACCTTGGAAAGTGATAACTAATGGGAGAGAAAGATTGGTTAACCCAAAGAAAAACTGGTAGTATGTTTCTAAGGATTGAGGAGGTGAAACAAAATTATAATAAGATCTACCTAGTTTTCTAATAGTTAGAGGAAGATATTATGGAGGAACTAATTATGGAAGTGGGGTTAAGACTATGAGGAATTTGGAAACCCTTAGCCGATTTCTGAAAGGATTTAGAAAGTATGGAATTAATTGAACTAGTTTAGTGTAAAATATATGGTTATTAAATTTATATTATAAATGTTAATAGTTTAAATATGTTATTGTGTGTTTGTGTGTGTGTGAGTAGAAATATTTTGTGCTAAATTTGAATGAATAATATTTAGATATGATTTATTAAATGACTGATGCCAAGGCTCTGCTCCCGCGCCCTGCTGCACTCCTAACCTGCCCCCCGGTGCGCGCCTGTGCCTGGCAGCACTGCTGCTAGGCTGCAGCCTCCTGCTGCTGACCCTCCCTCTGCCCAGGGCCTCCTGCCCTCTCCTTCTCTGGGCCTTATTCCCTCTCCCCCTTTCTGACCACTAGGCTGCAACCTCCTGCTGCTGACCCTCCCTCTGCTCAGGGCCTCCTGTCCTCTCCTTCTCTGGGCCTTCTGCCCTCTTCCCCTTTCTGACCATTGGTGGAGCGCCCCGCACTACGGATCCAGTAATCCATGTATCCTCCCTTCCAGGACCAGGCTAATCTGGAGAAAGCCTTTGCATCACTCATTCCAGAGAACAACACAGAAAGAATCCGCCCATCAGCCTCAAAGTTTATCAAAAAACTTGATGAAATCCCGGAAGTTTCGCTACCTCCCGCCCTTCCAAGGAGAGCTGCTGTGGCCCTTGCTGATCGTGGCTTGGTTGGCCAGTTCACGGGATTATGGCCTTCTCCCCGCATGGTCCAACGTTGGGTTGAAAGGAACTGGAACGCAATGGTCCAAGGCAAGATTGCAATAAGGTTCTGTGGAAGGGGGTTCTTCACCTTCCTCTTCGAAACAGTGGAAGATCGTAATCTCATCTTTAGGAATGGTCCCTACATCATGGACACCAGAGGCCTTTATCTCAACCGATGGACCCCCGACTTTGATCCTGAAATGGATGTTCCCAACGCCGTCCCTGTCTGGGTCCGCCTTCCACATCTGCCTCTCCATTGTTGGGGAGATGAATCTGTGAGAGCCATCGGGAACACTGTAGGGAAATATATTGACAGATCGGAGCCTAAGGATAATATGCATGCATGTGCTCGGATATGCGTTGAAGTGGATCTGGGAAAAGGATTACCGAAGGCAATCAAACTCAAAGTGGATCAGTGGACGCACATTCAGCAAGTGGACTACGAGCAGCTGCCTTTCAAGTGCAAGGCATGTCACGAATACGGGCATTTTTCTAATAGGTGTAGCAAATCTAAATATATAGACAATAACAATGTTGAAGCTCCGGAAGAAGCTTGGGAAATAGTCAAGAAGAAAAAAGCAAACCCCCCTCCAGGCTCTTCAAAGCCCTCCTCTGAAAGCCCAATCCTCTCTTCTCAACCCTCTAGATTTGGCCCTCCCTTCCCTTCTTCCTCCAATCCTTTCGAATCCTTGGCAGTAGAAGAACCCCCATCCCCTCCTCCTTCCCCTAAGGGTCCCGGGACATCCCCCTCCTCCCCCCTCCAGGCCTCTCCCCTCCAACAGTGGAAAGAATTCTAACTAGAAACAAAACAAAGGAAAACAACACCGCCTTGGAACCCCCAAGAAAAGTGGGAAGGAAATCAAACAAAGAGATAAGAGATGAGAATGCCGCAGAAGAAATGGCCACAGGAACCCAACAGCCAATGGACACATATCTAGATAAGACCAAAGGCAGTGGAGAGAAGATGAAGGAGAAAAGCGGGTCCCACAACAAATCAAGCAAATGATGATTTTAGTCTCTTGGAACTGTAGGGGGATGGGCTCCTCCCTAAAAGATAATGCAGTCCGAGATCTCATTAAAGCAGAACATCCAGACTTCCTCCTACTCCATGAGACCAAAATCACCGAACAGGAATTCCAAAATAGCTTGAAAAGGAGCAGAAATTATGAAGAAATTGCCATGAGTGCTAATGGAGCCTCAGGAGGCATAGGGACAATTTGGGATAAAAACAAATGGAAACTCAAAGACAACAGACAGAATAGATGGTGGGTAAGGCTTGATATGCAAAACACAACCAAGA
>APFE030586995.1:0-14411 GCA_000404065.3 Pinus taeda
CATACTGCTTCCAGTGAGACTTCAGTCCACGCTCCGTGGATTGATGCCGAAAGGGTGAGTAGTGTAGGGATTTGTTTGGTAAACTTATCACTGAACCTGGGTCAGGACCCCCTAAGCCAACAATAATCCAGCACAACCAAAACATGAGAACCCCATCACACCATGGCTATCCAGAAATCGCAAGGCTAGGCTAAAAACATTATTACGCCTGGAAAAACCCATGCTATGATAGAAAATAACCACATGAAATTCCATTCATGCCAAATCTAGCAAGGAAAATACACATGCAAGTCAATACCTGCAATGAAGCCTGTTGTAGCTGCTTGATCCTACCTTTCCCTGCTTGATCTTTGCTTCCTCTTGCTTTCTTTTCCTTTCTTGCTCCAATGC
The DNA here is from genome assembly GCA_000404065.3 of Pinus taeda. Taxonomy (NCBI): domain Eukaryota; kingdom Viridiplantae; phylum Streptophyta; class Pinopsida; order Pinales; family Pinaceae; genus Pinus; species Pinus taeda. The sequence continues at coordinate 391 of APFE030586995.1, forward strand.
CAAAATTTCTGCAAGAAACTCTGTGTCCAAGAGTATGAGAGAGAGAGAGAATAATAAGAGAGCTTCAAAACTCAACTGACAAAATGTTACCAACTGATCCTCATAAGCCTTTTTTATGAATGAGGCCTCTATTTTCTTCATTTTTCATTATTATCCTTCATTTTCCTCCTCATAAATAAATGTGCCAAAAATGCCATTTTGCCTTTCCAAAGCCTTAACCATTGCCTTTACCAATTTCCTGAGCCATAAACAACCAAATGAACACCCCCTAGGATGTCTTGCCCAACATTTTGATCAACCGTGATTATTATTTTTAACTTTTATTACATGGAATTTTCACCAGGGCTGTTACAGGAAGGAAGAAATGTTAAGAGTGGAGTATTCTAACTAGATATTCCATCTTGAATTGTGTGACATTTAAAATTTAAATTTTCATTTCCTTCGCAAAATAACAGAGTGGCAAAGATGAATGGACCGTGGCAATAGGTCGCCAACTCGCTAGATCGACAACCATTTTTGGAGAACCCTTTTCTGATCGACAACATTTACGGGTGAAATTGTTGCTTGGGTAGACTACTTCGCTATTTTTAATATCTATATTTTAATTAAGTAAAAATTTTGAAATGCCAAATTCATTTTAATTTTTTTTTACTGAATTATTAGTTTTATTTTATAAATGTTAAAGATATTTAAAAAAGGTAAAAAATAAATTAATACTAAAATGTTTTAGAATAATATAATATAATTGGGTTTAGAGTATTGCTCTAAAATTACTTTTGCTTAGCTAGGAGATTGTCTCTCTTGGATATAAGAAAGCATGTTAACGACCCAAGACCTAGAGGCATTTGGTAGGAGTGAAAACTAACCCTTTACAGACCACCAGTGGGTAATTACAGGTGACATGGTTTTCCTTGAATAACAATGATGAGCCAAAAATAAATTGTCCCCATCGTTGTTTTGACCACTGAGTTATGATAAGTTTTCTCATTGTTTAAAAAATCATAATAATATAATAGATCTTTTTAGAATATTAAATTAAAATGTTTTGGAAATCCAATCATTCTTAAAGTTATATATTTGAACTTTGGATTTCATGGTTTACATAAGCAGTGGTCTATAATGCGACTTTTTGAAAGTTTTTTCGGCGAATTTTTCCGGTCAAAATCCGGCAGCAATTCATTGGAATCCCAAATTTAATAGCTAGTTTATGCACAATCAATGGCTCCCGGGGGTTTTCCAGGGCGCTGAAAATCCAAATATGCAGTTAAAAAACCATTTTAACTGCTAAAAATCGAGATTTAACCTCATTTCTTCCGCCGGATTCCGTCACCGCAATCTCCAAAAAGTCGCATTATAGACAACTCCTTTACATAACACTTCATAACACAATCATCACCAATTAAATTGCCCTTAAAATTTTATATACAAATTTACAAAAAATAATTAAAACATCTAAATTTATGTAAATTTTGAATTTATAACTTTTATATATTTATAATTTTTATTATTATTTGTTTTGTAAATGACCATTAAACACTTTCTATATTTATATAGACACACTAAACTATCAAATACACTTAAACAACGAATTATTACACACACATATCTATATATTCAATGCATTCAAAATATCTTAAAATAAAGATAAAATAAGAAGACATATTATCAAACTTATTTTACATATTTAGTAATTGTCATAACATTTAATAAAAAGCACACCTATCAAATCTAAATATTTATGAAAACGCGTAGTCTAACGAGGCGGAGGAGTTGCCCAGAAAGTTATGGAAATTTCGGTTATATTTAGAGAAAATCTGGCAAAGACTTTTGTAAATCCAAATTATAATTGTTAAACTTCAAAATTGTAGGTGTCCTAGACGTTTTTGATGGTGTTGAATCCATTTCCACCGTCAAAAACACGATTCAAAAACTGCCTCTATAAGATTTTTTGAAATTTTTCTACCCGGATTCCTACCACTTTTGGTCGTCCGGGCAATTCCTCCCCCTGATTAGACGACTCCTTTGGAAAATGGATTATCATTGTATGAAGTACCAAACCAAGTGTCATAACAATTAATAAAGAGTACACTTATCAAATCCATTTTAATATTTATTTTTACTATATAGTTTATTAATAAAATTACAATACAATAAATTAATCATTCCATTTTATATTTATATATTTTCAATTTGACAGTTTTAAATTTTTACTAATTATTGGTAATGAATTTAATATAAAATAATACATATATTGTTGGTTTACATATTTATTTAATTAATTTTTTTTGCATAACTATTTTAATTTCTTTTTAAATATAATTATTTATTTAGACAATTTAATATTTGTTCTTACATTTTTTATTTTTTTTTTGTATAAGAGATTGATTTTGTATTTCAAAATATCTTAAAATAAAGATAAAATAAGAAGACATATTATCAAACTTATTTTACATATTTAGTAACTGTCATAACATTTAATAAAAAGCACACCTATCAAATCTAAATATTTATGAAAACGCCTAGTCTAATGAGGCGGAGGAGTTGCCCAGAAAGTTATGGAAATTTCGATTATATTTAGATAAAATCTGGCAAGGATTTTTGTAAATCCAAATTATAATTGTTAAACTTCAAAATTTTAGGTGTCCTAGACGTTTTTCATGGTGCTGAATCCATTTCCACCATCAAAAACACGATTTAAAAACTACCTCTATAAGATTTTTTGAAAATTTTCTACTCGCATACCACTTTTGGTCGTCCGGGCAATTCCTCCCCCTGGTTAGACGACTCCTTTGGAAAATGGATTATCATTGTATGAAGTACCAAACCAACTGTCATAACAATTAATAAAGAGTACACTTATCAAATCCATTTTAATATTTATTTTTACTATATAGTTTTTATTTAATAAAAATACAAGACATAAATATAATCATTATATATTATTATATTATTATTTTCAATTTGACAGTGTTAAAATTTTTAATTAATAATTGGATAATGAATTTAATATAAAATAAAATAACAATATATTGTTGAGTTACAATATTTATTTAATTTAATTTATTGCACAGTATTGTGCAAAAACTATTTTAAATTTCTTTTTTAAATATAATTTATTTATTTAGACAATTTTTAATTTATTTATTTCTTACATTTTTTATATTTTTTTTATGAGAAGATTGATTTTGTATTTCAAATTTTTAATTTTTAATACATTTTTTACATATAATAACAATAATTTTAATTTTAAATTTAAGGAGATATAAATATATAATTATATGTAAGTCTATTTTAAATTGAGGTTTATATTATTAGATAGCATATTTTCTATATACATGGTATTGAAGGTTTTTAATTCTATAAACATTTAATTAATCTAAAGTGGCTATCAATTACTTTATACATAAAGGCACGGCCATATCACACTTGTTAACAAAAAAAAAAAAAAATTAAATCCTATAGACTCTTTTTTCAATTCTTTATATTTAAAAAAAAAAAGTTACTTATTTATCCCATACCATCTCCACCATTCCTGTAACCAAGTTGGTTGTAATAGTAATTGTGTAATGAAGACATGTCCAAATTTTAATAATGTGTAATGTATTTCTGTTTTTTCTTCTCTGCATAAGAGATCCCACCAGAGATCTTTATAGCCCTGGAAATTATAGACAGTGTCTGGAAATACAAGATTCAGATCCTTTTGTGGCCACATTATTCTTGCAGGATGTTCAGGATATCTGGTCTATTGATAGTATAATATTTATTGAATGTTTTGGTTCTATTGCTTCCCTCATTCCATATCAGACTGATATCATGAAAACTTTCCCTTAATGCTTCGTCCGCAAGGTTAGAATACATCATTGAATTCTTATACACCATATCATGTATCCAAGTGCTAGACTTAGGGTAAATCTTTCTTTCTTGTACAAGGTGTCGTAAGTCCTTATGAGGCTGTAGATTTGCATCCATAACTTTGGTGTTTCTTAATTTCCAAGTGGGTTTCCATTTTTCTGCATAGATTGGCCATGAGGTGTTGTCTGGGATATTTCTAAGTTTTTATTGTTGTGTTGTAAGATCCCATTCAGTGACAATGACCATTAGATGATTTTCATTTTTCAGATACTCACGACTCAAAAAATCTGATAGATAGTTTCTTTCTCCCTTTGTATGCTCAACATCAAAATCAAAATTTGCAAACAATGCTTGCCATCTAGCAAACTTGGATTCACTAGACTTTTTAATGTCTTTTGTCATAACTTTTTTGAGTGCAGAGGAATCAGTTCTAAGTAAAAATTTCTTGTGTAGAAGGTGGAGATCGAACTTGTCAATACAATTCCAAGCCTCTTTGACTTCCTTTTAATTTGTTGAATAATTATGTTCGGCCAAATTCCATGTTCATGAGGAAAATTGTATGATTTTTTCTTCTCCATCTTTTATTTGATTTAAAATTCCTCCCCATCCAATATTACCCGCATCAATTTCTACAATTTATGGAAGATTTTCATCTGCAATATAGAGAATGAGTACAGTTTTTACCTTGGATTTTATTTTCCTAATTGCACCAGTATGTTGTTCAGTCCATGGTACTGGTTCTTTTTTCAACCTCTAGTTCAGGAGGCTTCGGTCTGAAGCACACCCTTTATAGAAATCACTGACATAATTTAGGCATCATAAGAATCTTTGTAGTTGCGTCTTATCTGTAATCTTATTAGGAAATTTGTCGGCGAAATCTAATGCATGTTTCTGTAATTTGATCTACCCATCTTAATTACTATGGCCGAGAACTTTGATGGTTGTTTGAAACAACTCCATTTTCTTCTTTCTTAGTACTGGACCATTATTCTTTATTATCTGTGAGAATTTATGAACATGTTTAAAAGGTTCTTCAACAGATTTTGAAAAAATGAGCACATCATCTATATACACAATAAGCCAATCAAAGTATGGCTTAAAAATCTGATCCAGTATCTTGTGGAATTTGAATGGTGCATGATTTAAACCAAAAGGCATGACATTCCATTCATAGTGTCCAGCAGGAATACTAAAAGCAATTTTGAACTTATCTATTTCTTGTATGGAAACCTGCCAAAAACTTGATTTCATGTCGAACTTGGAGAAGATTTTGGCATCTGCTTTCCTTCTTGTCAAACTACTTTTGTGGGGGATTAGATATGTGTCATCGGCTAGGACAGTATTCAGAGGTTTGTAATTTATAACCAATATGGGGACCCCTCTATTCTATTCTGAGTGTTTGTTGACATAAAATCCATAGCAGTTCCAGGGACTGCTAGATTCTCTGATTAACCCTCTTTTTAAGAGACCTGCAATCTCTTTTTGACGTGATACTTGATATTCTTTGTTTGTAGGAATTGCCCTACTTTTGCAAGGCTTTCTTGCATAGTCTTCTTTAAAGGGAAATTTGACTGTGTGTTGCTTCCTATGCCAGAAAGCATTTGGGTTTTCTGAACAACATTGCCTTTCAAGATATTCTTTTAGATCTAAAATCATGTGTTTCAATTTGAGGGGTTGGAGTTGTTCTTTTATCCTTAAGGAATTTTTGAAATATTTCATTTCTTCTATCTTTTGTGCTGTCAGACTTACTTCTTGCATGGTTTGGACCATTGTAGAGATCCTAGGCATTGAGATAAATGGCAGAGTAATAGTTTGCAAAAATCCTTTATGGTAGGGGACAGATATGAAATAACCAACCTTACCATCTGGTAATTTGGTTGACCCATGTGGCTCAACAACAATTAGGAAAACATTTCCTAGCATACAATCTATGGGAATATTGCCGATTGCAAATTTTACATTCATACAGTAATTTGAGAAACAGATTGTGGCTTTAGGAACTTCATATTTGAATTCTTATGTTCCTACTCCAGTAACTTGCCTGTGTGCAGTTGTCCAAAATTTTGCAGGGATTATCTTTTTATTCAAAACATTAATATCTGCTCCTGAGTCTATTAATGTTCTCATTGTGAATATTTCTCCTTGGATATCTATTTTTAACAGCACATCATGTTGTCGATACTGTATGGTCATTATTTTCATATTCCCAAATCCCAAATTCTCATGTTGTTTCCCTTCGAAAATCTCTACATTGGGATTTATCTGATAATTTCCTTGCTCTGTTCTTTTTTCTTTTTCTATTTTTTCTATTTTTGTTTTGAGCTCAACAATTTCTTTCTTTAGATGATGAATTTCATGGCTAACTTCCCCTAGGGTCAAGGATCTGGGCTTTGCATGTTGTTAGTTTCTTTGGAAAGACTTTGTATTATTTTCATAAGAGGCATCCACAAACAAAGCTTTAGAGATGGTACCTTTTGAAGAACTACTACTGCCTCTGTGCATGGTTTGCAGGAATGTTTCTAGGAGTTTTTATTTTAGTTCTCCTTCTGCAAGCATATTGATGCTTGACAGTACTTTAGATTCATCATCATCTATTGTATGTCCCATACACACATTTTCTATATGTGTAGTTTTTTCATTTTGTTCTTTTGAATCAAAGTCTGATTCAATTTCAGAGAGTCTGCAATGATATTCATTAGTATTTGTGCAATCACACTGTTGTATATACATATTTATCTGTTCGTCACTATAATCTACGTCCGAATTGCTAGACTCAGATGATTATGGTGAACTACAATAGTTTTGTTTCATCAAATGTACTTCCTCTTTGAATTGAACTAGTGAACTTCTTACTTGTCTCTGAGTTCTTCTAAGGAATTGTTCTTGTGACTGCTTGCTACTATTTGCTATGGATTCTTTTCCCTTAGGACACTGATTTGTTGTATGCCCACTTTCTCCACATAGTCAACAAGTGATCATTTGTTTCCTCCGTGATTTGAGGTGAATATCCTTTGGTGCAAAAATAATGTGTGTTGGGCATGGTCCTGTAATACCCTTTTTTGGGATGTTTTGTTGTTTTCTCAGGGAGATTTCTCGTTGGATGTTTTTGTCTTTTCTTCAATTTTTTTTTTGAACTTTCTTTTCCGTACAATAGGATCAACAATTGATAATCCATATTTTCTGCATATAGGCTTACTATCAGGTAGTCTAGATAATTTATGCAGAGACTTATTTACCTTCATGCTAGTACATAAGCCTACCAATGCTTTTGTGATGTTACAATATATTTCTCCCCATGTATATGTCTCAAAACATGTTTGGAAAACTTCTTGCCTTTGGATATATTCTACAAATCTAGATGGAAGTGTTGCTAGGTAGACTTGTTTCCATAAGGCGTTTTGGCCGTCTTTAACATCATAAATTCTTTGAGTCCAATACATGTGAAAGTCTCCATATTGTGACATTTTTCTGCATTTTAGATTCATTAGAATCATTTCATGTTTATTTGCAATTTCAACAATTGCCCCACACCAATGTTCAAGGATGAATGAGGTAAAGCTCCTATCATGTTATTTTGGGGATCTCCATCCTCTTTATGGAATATATCTCCTTCTTCATCTTTGACTACTTCTGCTTCCATTTTATCAATTAGAGGAGGAGAAGCCTATACTTCCCACCATCTCTGTAAGATGCATGTGAAACATTGTATGAGTGTTTTACATGATTCAACTTCAAAATTTCCCCTCATACACATCAATTTGTATTCAGTATACATCTAATCAATCATTTGCCTGATTTGACCAACACTTAGTCCATCTATATTCCATTCTTTATAGGAGCTAGACTGAAAAGTATGCGTCTGGGGAAGTTTGCCTTTTCCATTGAGATCACGAGCTAGATATCTGGTGTATTGACTAGACAATGGTTCATAGATGGGAAAAAGATGGTGACTTGAGGAGTCAATTTTTTTATATTTGGATATGTCTTCTAGGAATGAAGAAATATATTTTTTAGGAGACTCATCTTGTTCTTTGGTCATTTCTTTGGGGAAGAGAATAGGGAATTTCTCTATAGGTTTCTTTGCATGTTGGATGGGCACATGATGGCTAAACAACATGGAAGTGGGGATGTTTTTATATTTTGGAGTTATAGTGAACTTGTCAAAATGCTAAAAAAGTTCTCCTGTGAAATCTTGAGTGGAGTTGAGTTCTGAATCCATTCTTTTATCCATCTCTTTATCTGTGCTGAATATTTTTTGACAAATCCTTTCAAAACTGAAACTGAAAAATTCATATCATTCAAGTTCTTATTTACATTATTTATAACAACTTGTATAGTATCAAAGCATTCCTTTTGCTCAGTGGTTTTTTCCATATTCATTTCAAGCCCTTTAATTATAGAGTTTGCCCAGTTGATTTGTTCACTGGCTTTCTGTATCCTTCCATCTATCCCTAGGGCTGAGTCATCTTTTGACACTAAAGGAATGGATTTGGCAGTGTTTGCTGCTTCTCCTAACACAATTCCCTTGAATGGACAGAAAGTATTGTTAGTTTCTCGTTTGCTTCCATCACAGGATGTCCAGGAATGTTTCTGTGTAGATGATGGTATTGCATCTGCCATTTGTACTTCTATTTGGTCTCGTAATTTTCTCCAGGTATAAAAGGAGATACATGAGTTTTTGTAGTCCATAAAGATTTTCCATTGTAGGGAAAGTGTATTTTTCTCTTAAGCAGTTGTTCTAAGACCGAACTCTTCGGCCTCAGAGTGAGTATGCAGATCCTAATTTAGCATATTTTTCATCCATTTGGCATGAATTCTATTCTTTGGGCATCCATTCATAAGAGAGAAAAAATTATACATCTCTGGTTTCGATAGCTTTTTGCAGTGTGAAGGAACAAAGTTTTGGAATCATGACAAAGGAATTATATTGTTAAGTTGTTCAAGATATCGTAAACCATATCGCTGAGTTCTAGGAGGACTCATCTTACTAAACATTTCAGTAAGAAGTGGATCTTCATTTCCAAGAGACGGTAACTCATGTATCATGAGGAAATGGTATATCTGCACATTTGGGATTTGGGCAGGAATTTGCACAAGTGGTAGGAGGATCTTCATCAGTCCTAGGATTATGGTTTTTGTGGAGAACAAGCTCTGCGAGAGATTGTAAGCAAACTACTATTTGGAAGACAAGACATTTTACTTCGAGAGTGGAAAAATGTAATAATTGAGCAATTTCAAATAAATCAGCATGTGAGCAGCTTAAAGATGAAGTATTTACAGATGTCAAAGTAGATGGATGACATGAAATATGATCTGAGTTTATATGGTATTTTGTGGCTTGATGGGCTTCTTGTATTCTTTTGCAATCTAAAGTAGATCTTCTAGGGAAGGACAAAGTAGCTTTAGCTGGTCCTTCTTGTATCTGAGCAGTCGTGATATTTATAGCTTTGGGCGACTGAGGTAGATCTACTACCCAGCTTTCAAGAAAGCTGAGATCTTCCCATTTGATGGTCTAATGCTCAATTTTTTGATTGTGAGCATCAGTGATTATTAGGGTGCTGGATTTTGACTCTTGATTGGGTGTATGCAGAATGGGTGGATATAATGTGTTGGTGTGCCTGAAACACCCCTCTAGTATGAACTACAATGTTTGTCCTTTTTCTTTTCATATCAAAACCACTAGTTTTGATTTGCAATTGGAGGATGTCCTTAATGTGTTCATCATACACATATATTGAGAAATATGGGTGGCAATGAAACCATAAAAGACCATTTGATAAAGGAGCCATGATACCACCAATTAATGAATCAGTATCTCTGTTATCAGAGGTAGTAATGTCTGGTTCATACGTGTATTTATCTTTTAAACTCTCTCAAAAGATAACATGGAACCAGGAAGAAGATTTGTTTCATTAAGAGAACTTCATAAAGAAGAAAGACAAGAAAATAATTTTGATATGGCAAATATGTTTCACAGTGCATCATCTTCAATGATTAAGTCTACAGAAATAGAGTTAATAGAAAGTCAACCATCATCCCAATGAGCTCTCCCTTCCATAAGCCCATCAGAAGTTTATGGTGATTTATTTGTGTTTCATTTGAAAGCTATAACTAGAGTCACTGTTAAAGAATGTGTCTCTCGGATCCAAGAAAATGCCCAATCCATTGAAACCATTTCCCTTTTAGATCCTAAAAAGCTTCAGGAAGAAGCTCAAAGACATGGTACTTCTTACCTACATCTTGGTTGTATCCGGGTGGGCATAAATTATTTAAACCACAAAGGGATTAATAATATGTGTTGGCTACTATAAGATATCTCACACATAACATATATATTGATTCATTAATTGGTGGTATCATGGATCCTTTATCAAATGGTCGTGTATGGTTTGATTGCCACCCAAATTTCTCAATATATGTGTATGATGAACACATTAAGGACATCCTCCAATTGCATCCACATCTCGGAATCACAGTACGATTATTTTTTCTTTTGTGATTTGATCCATATCTTAGAATCTTAGTACGATTTTCTGATGTTTCTCCCCTTCTCATCCTGTAAAAAGAGAGAAGTAAGGCTTATTGGGGCATTTAGAGTTGGAGAGTCGGAGAGTGAGATTCTTGTTGTTTGAAGCCTGAGATAATTTCCCTGCTCTGCATCTGCAAACATTTGTGTTCGATTTGCTTGCATCACGAAGACAGTCTCTTTAGAGTCGAGTTTGAAAAGCCTATGTATTAGGGCCTAACAACCCTGGTAAGAACCTAAAGTGGTTGAACTCATTAAGTTTGAGTCTTTGTTTGTTTCAAAAAGTTCAAAGACAGAGCTTGCAAAGGGTGAGGTAGCCTCTGGAGTGCATCTTAATATAAGGTGTATCATCTAGTAAACACCCAAGCAGTCTATCTCCGATTGAAGTTTCTCTAAATCTTCCAACATTGTAATTCATCTTTTGAAATCAATAAAAGAGAGAATTTTTTCAAAGTGTTCCGCATGATTTTATGTTCTGTTATGCTATTTTAAATATTCTGCGAGAGGAGAGGTTCATTCAAGCTTCATCGAGGATCGAGGGATGTTTTGCTCGTGTTGGCAAGAAGCCGTTGAAGAGTGTTATTGAGTGAAGATCTAGAGGTTCGTGTACAGGTTCGTGTAAGAGTTCATGTATTCATCACAAAAGACATAGAAATTGCACTGCAAGCTTCGTTTTTACCTTCAGAGGAAGCCTTGCTTCAAAATTCAGAAAGTTTGAGTTTGTGTTTGTTTCAGAAAGTTCAAAGACAGAGTCTGCAAAGATCTAGGTAGCCTTTGCAGTGCATCTTAATATAAGGTGTATCGTCTGGTAAATGCCCAAACAGTCTATCTTTGATTTAAGTTACTCTAAATCTTCCAGCATTGCAATTCATCTTTTGAAATCAATAAAAGGGAGAAGTTTTCCAAAGTGTTCCACATGAGTTGATGTTCTGTTATGTTATTTTAAATATTATGTGAGAGGAGAGGTTCATCTGAAGTTCGTTGAGGATCAAGGGACATTTATATCGTGTTGTCAAGAGGTCATTGAAGAGCGTTATTGCGTGAATATCCAAAGGTTCATGTACGTGTTGGTGTAAGAGTTTGTGTATTCATCACAAAAGACATAGAAATTGCACTGCAAGCTTCATTTTCGACTTCAGAGGAATCCCATGCTTCAAAATTGGTATCAGAGCCAGTAAATTCTGGTTCATACGGGTATTTATATTTTAAACTCTCTCAAAAGATAACATGGAACCAGGAAGAATATTTGTTTCATTCAGAGAACTTCAGAAAGAAGAAACACAAGAAAATAATTTTGATATGGCAAATATGTTTCATAGTGCATCATCTTCAATGATTAACTTTGCAGAAATAGAGTTAGTAGAAGTCAACCATCAGCCTGATGTGCTCTCCCTTCCATAACCCCATTAGAAGTTTATGGTGATTTATCTGTGTTTCATTTGAAAGCTATAACTAGAGTCATTGTTAAAGAATGTGCCTCTTAGATCCAAGAAAATGTCGAATACATTCAAACCATTTCCCTTTTAGAACCTAAAAGGCTTCAAGAAGAAGCTCGAAGACATGGTAATTCTTATCTACATTTTGGTTGTATCTGGGTGGGCATACATCCTTTAATTCACAAAGGGCTTAATACATATGTGTTGGCTACTATCAGAGATCTCACACATAAAAGATATATTGATTCATTAATTGGTGGTATCGTGGCTTCTTTATCAAATGGTCCTGCATGGTTTGATTGCCACCCAAATTTCTTAGTATATGTTTATGATGAACACATTAAGGACATCCTCCAATTGCAAATCAAAACTAGTGGTTTTGGTATGAAAAGAAAAAGCACAAACATTGTAGTTCATACTAGACGGTGTTTCAGGCACACCAACACATTATATCCAGCCATTCTTCATACACCCAATCAAGAGTCAAAATCCAACACCTTGGTAATCACTGATGCTCACAATAAAAAAATTGAGCATCAGACCATGAAATGGGAAGATCTCAGCTTTCTTGAAAGCTGGGTAGCAGATCTACCTTAGTTGCCCAAAGTTCAAAATATCATGACTGCTCAGATACAAGAAGGGCTAGCTAAAGCTACTTTTTCCTTCCCTAGAAGATCTACTTTGGATTGCAAAAGAATACAAGAAGCATGTCAAGCCACAAAATACCATATAAAATCAGATCATATTTCATGTCATCCATCTACTTCGACATATGTAAATAGTCCATATTTAAGCTGCTCACATGTTGATTTATTTGAACTTGCTTAGTTATTACATTTTTCCACTCTCCAAGTAAAATGTCCTGTCTTCCAAACAGTAGTTTGCTTACAATCTCTTGTAGAGCTTGTTCTCCAAAAAAACCATAATCCTAGGACTGGTGAAGCTCCTCCTACCACTTCTGCAAATTCTTGCCCAAATCCTAAATGTGCAGATATACCATTTCCTCATGATACTATCATGATGATACATGAGTTATTGAAATGTTTAGTAAGATGCGTCCTCCTGGAACTTAGCAATATGGTTTAGGATATCTTGAATAACTTGACAGTATAATTCCTTCGTCAAGCTTCCAAAATTTTGTTCCTTTAGACTGCAAAAAGCCATCGAAACTAGAGATGTATAAATTTTCTCTCTTATGGATGGATGCCCAAAGAACAAAATTCATGCCAAATGGATGAAAAATATGCTAAATTGGGATTTGCATACTCACCCTGAGGCCCAAGAATTTAGTCTTAGTACAACTGCTCAAGAGAAAAATACACTTTCCCTACAATGGAAAAGCTTTATGGACAACACAAACTCATGGATCTCCTTTTATACCTGAAGAAAATTAGGAGAATAAACAAAAGTACAAATGGTAGATGCAAAATCGTCATCTACATAGAAACATTCCTTGACAGCCTGTGATGGAAGCAAACTAGAAACTAACAATACTTTCCATCCATTCAAGGGAATTGTGTTAGGAGAAGTAACAAACACTGCCAAAGCTACTCCTTTAGTGTCAAAAGATGACTAAGCCCTAGGGATAGATGGAAGGATACATAAAGCCAGTGAACAAATCAACTGGATAAACTCTACAATTAAGGGGCTTGAAATGAATATGGAAAAAACCACTGAGCATAAGGAATGCTTTGATACTATACAAGTTGCTGTAAATAATGTAAATAAGAACTTGAATGATATGAATTTTTTAGTTTCAGTTTTGAAAGGATTTGTCAAATAATCTTCATCATAGATAAAAGAGATGGATTTGAGACTCAAATCCACTCAAGATCCCATAGGAGAACTTTTTGAGCATTGATCCGGATTTAAACAGGAACGCAATAGATTACAGAGATAACCATAAATACAGAGATGCGATAACCATAAATAAAGAGATGCAGTGGAAATAACACTTTATTTCATTAATGGAAAATACCGAAATATGCTTACAACCAGAACTGGAAATAAACCAGCTAGGACGATGGTAGCTTATCTTTGAGAAGAGATGTGCGGCTACATGTCTCTGAAATGTTCCGAACTTGTGTTACAATGAGGCTCGAAGGCCTATTTATTATTCAGAAACAATGTAAAAACCCTTCACATTCCAAAACCGACCCTTAGAAGATGAAACGCCAAATTGTGGGCCCCGTTTTGGGTAAATTGGT